>CAUYQG010285928.1:0-51521 GCA_963574415.1 Tarsius wallacei | reverse complement strand
CTCGACCTGCTGGGCTCCGGCGATCCTTCCGCCTCAGCCTTCCAAGTAGCTGGAACTACAGGCGCACGCTACCACGCCCGGCTAGTTTTTTTGATTTATTGTAGAGATGAGGTCTCGCTTGCCCAGGCGGGTCTCGAACCCACGGGCTCAGGCAATCCACTCACCTCAGCCTCCCAAAGGCGCGGGATTACAGGCTGAGCCACCGAGCCCGGCGACTTATACACTTTAAAAAGGTGAGTTTTATGGTATGTGTGTGAATTATATCTCAATTAAAAAAAAAAAAGACTAGCAGTGGCTTGCTGAGGAGGAGTTAATTTTCACCTGCACTTGCTGTTTTCAGAGCTTGGGTCCCCTGCTGTTTCTGTCCAGGCTGCTTCTAGTGCATGTAGGTAGCTTGGGACCTCAATCAGAGAATTTAAAGTGTGTCATAGTTGAGAAATGCATTCCAGTGGTGACAGTGAGATGGGCCTCGCCCCCAACAATCTCTATTCGCTTTCCCAAAGCTATCCCAAACGATAGAAATAACAAAAGTCAAATAAAAATACATTATAATGTAGAAACTCTTATAAAAGGGGTATGACTAAGTGTTTTAGAAAATCTACTGTTTTAATTGATGTATTACAAACTATCTAGGTTTTTAAAAAAGCAGGATTTCTTGGTTTTGTTTTGTTTTTTTTTTTTGAGCCGGAGTCTCACTCTGTCGCCCAGGCTGGCGTGCAGAGGCATGTTTACGGCCACCGCAGCCTTGACCTGCTGGGCTCAGGAGATCCTTCCGCCTTAGCCTTCCAAGTAGCCGGAACTACAGGCATGTGCCACCATGCCCAGCTAATTTTTGATTTATTGTAGAGATAAGGTCTCCTCAAGTTGCCCAAGCTGGTCTCAAACCTGTGGGATCAGGCAATCATCACCTCGGCCTCCCAAAGTACTGAGAAAAGTGGGATTTCTAACCAAATGTAGCTTCACCTGAGTTGCTTTTTCACCTGATTACCACTCTGAAGTCCCTCCCACATGGAATTCCTGATTTGGCTGTTTGTGCTGTGATCCTGTCTTTGCGTCCACCAGTACTTTGAATGCTTGATCTGAAACTGCCCTGTCTAAGGCCCTGTTTCAAAGTCTTCTAATGGTACAATATGACTAAGTAGGCATTTGTTCGTGTTGGCCCATCATTATTAGTAGACAGATTGGCTGGTTAACAAGGCTCACATTCTGAACTAAACACTTTGCTTAAGTGGAATGCAGGAGGACAGAAGTCCTGGATTTCTGCTTGCTGTTTGACCAGCTAGCATTTAAAGGTGAGAGAAAAAAAATGGGCTGCCATCCCTAGCTCATAACCCCTCTTCTAGAAGATTCTAGAAGATTTCTGACTGAAATTTTAACAAAGAAAATATAAGAAGAAATGCAGGAGAGAACAGAATGGGAAGTAGAAAGATGAAGATAAAATGAGTCCTAGATGGAGCAAAGTAAGATCAGAAGCATGAGAAACGAAAGACTGATCATGTTGACATATGCACCTATAGTTCTCTCATTGTGTCTCCTAAGACTTTTAAAAAAATGTTTAAAAATTGATACATAATTATTGTACATATTTATATGTACATATGATATTTTGATGCATGAATACCACGTGTAATGACCAAATCAGAGTAATTAGGATACTCATCCCCTCAAATATTTATCATTTCTTTGCATTGGGAACATTCAAATCTATTTTCTAGCTATTTTGAAACATACAACAAATTATTGTTAATTATAGTCACCCTACTATGCTATCAAACATTAGAACTTATTTTTTTATTTAACTATCCTTGTATTCATTAACAAACCTCTCTTCATACCTGACCATTTCCAGCCTCTGATATCTATCCTTCTACTCTCTACCACTATTTTAGTTCCCACATGTGAGAACATGCAATATTTCTCTTTCTATTACCTGGCTTATTTTGCTTAACATAATGATCTCCAGTTCCATTCAGGTTGCTGCAGATGACAGGATTTCATTCTTTTTTTATGGCTGAATATTTCATTGTGTGCATATACCACATTTTAAAAATTAATTCATCCATTGATGGACACTTAGGTTGATTCCATACCTTGGCTACAGTGACCAATACTGCAATAAACATGGGCATGCAAACATCTCTTCAATACACTAATATCTTTTCTTCTGGATATATATCCAGCAGCAAGATTGCTGGATTGTATGTTAGATCTAATTTTAGGTTTTTGAGGAACCTCTATACTGTTATACTAATCTATATCACTGCCAGCAGTTTAGTAGCATTCCACTTTCTCCACATTTTCACCAGCATCTGTTATTTTTTGTCTTCTTGATAATAGCCACTTTAGTTGGGGTGAAATGATATCTTATTGAGGTTTTGATTTGCATTTTCCTGATGATTTTTTCATATGCCAGTTGGTTATTTGTATCTTTGAGAAATGTCTTTGTGGGTCTTTTACCCATTTAAAAAATTGGGTTATTTGTTTCTTGTATTGAGTTGAGTTCTTTATATATTCTGATTATTAATCCCTTGACAGACAGATAGTTTGCAAACATTTTCTCCCATTCTGTAGGTTGTCTCTTCACTCTGTTGATTGCTTCCTTTGCTGTGCAGAAGCATTTTAACTTGATGCAATACCATTTGTATATTTCTGGGTTTTTTTTCTGTGCTTTTAGGGTCTGGGTCTTACCCCAAAAGTCTTTGCTTGAACCAAAGGCCTGAAGTGTTTCTCCAATATTTTCTTCAAGGAGTTTTATAGTTTCAGGCCTTACATTTAAGTCTTTAATTCATTTTGAGTTAGTTTTTGTACATGGTGAGAAGTAGGGATCTAATTTCATGTTCTACATATGGATATGCAGTTTTTTCAGCACCATTTATTGAGGAAACTGTCCTTTCCTTAGTGAATGTTCTTGGTGATCTTGTCGAAAATCAGTTGGTTGTATATATTTGAATTTATTTCTGAGTTCTCTATTCTGTCCCATTGATCTGTGTGTCTATTTTTATGCCAGTCCTATGCTGTTTTAGTTACTATAGCTTTGTAGCATATTTTGAAGTCAGGTGGTATGATGCCTTTAGCTTTCTTCTTTTTGTTCTGTATTGTTTTGGCTAGTCAGGATATTTTGTGGTTCCATATGAATCCTAGGATCATTATTTCTATTTCTCTGAATAATGTCATTGGCTTTTTTTTTTTTTTAGATTAGAAAATATAGCTTATTTAAAAAGTAAATTAGAGAGAAAGAGAAAGAGGAGATTCACTTCCCCAAGGTAGGGGAGGGGAGCCAAAGTCAGGAAACATGGCCTGGCCAATGTCATTGGTATTTTGATAAAGGCTGCTTTGAATCTGTAGATTACTTTTGGTAGTGTGGCCACTTTTTATAATATTTAATCTTCCAACCCATGAACTTGGGATGTCTTTTCTTTTTTGGTAAACTCTGTAAGTTCTTTAATCAGTGTTTGATGGTTTTTCCTTCTAGAGATATTTACCTCCTTGGTTCAATTTATTCCTAGGTATTTTTTTTATCGTTATTGTAAATGAGATTGCTTTCTTGATTTCTTTTTCCACTAGTTTGTTGTTGATGTTTAGAACTGCAGGTGATTTTGGTATGTTAGTTTTGTACCTTGCAATTTTACTGAATTCATTTATCAGTATGAGGAGTTTTTTGGTGGAACCTTTAGGATTTTTTATATGTAAGATAATGTCGCCTGAAAATAGGGACAAATTAACTTCTTCCTTTTCAATTTGAATTACCTTTTATTCTTTGTTTTGCCTAACTGCTCTGGCTAGGACTTCCAGGTGAATTCGAGTGGTGACAGTGGGCACTTTTGTCCTGTCCTAGTTCTTAGGGTAAAAGCTTTCAGCTTTTTCCCATTCAGTATGATGTTAGCTAAGAATTTGTCATGTATGGCCTTTATTGTGTTGAGGTATGCTTCTTCGATATCTCATTTGTTGAGTATTTTTAATCATGAAATGATGTTGAATTTTATCAAATGCTTTTTCTATGTCTATTAAAATGATCATATAGTTTTTGTCTTTCATTAGTTGATGTGATATAACTGTTTATTGGTTTGCATATGTTGAACCATCCTTGGGTTAAATCCTACTTGATCATGGTAAATAATCTTTTTAAAGTGCTGCTGGATTTGGTTTGCTAGTATTTTGTTGAGAATTTTTGCATCTATTTATGAGAGATATTGGCCTATAGTTTCATTTTGTGTGTGTGTCCTTTCCTGATTTTTGTATCAGGGTAACGCTGGCTTAGAAGAATGACTTTGGAAAAATTCCCACCTCAATTTTCTGGAAAAATTTGAGAAGAATTGGTATTAGTACTTTAAATGTTTGGTAAAGTTCAGCAGTAAAGCTATCAGGTCCTAGGTTTTTCTTTGATAGGAGACTTTATATTAGTTCAGTCTCATTACTTGTAATTGGTCTGTTTAGGTTTTCTATTTCTTGTTGATTCAATCTAGGTAGATTGTACGTGTTTAAGAATTTATTCATTTTCATATTATGCAGTCATAAAGGACAACCATATGAACTTTGCAGCAACTTGGATGGATTTAGAGTCTATAATACTCAGTGATCTATCACAGAAACAAAGAACTGAGTACCACATGTTCTCACCCTTAAGCAGACCCTGAACATTTACCATAATACTATAAGAAAGGGATTGGCAGTAGCAGAACAATGCCAGGGGAGGAAGGGAGGCACATAACATTAATAAGAGTACCTGATTTCAAACCAGGCTAAGTGGGTCCAAAGGGAGGTCCAAACTTTACCTGACCACTTGCATACCTAATCCTGAATTATACCCCACATCTTTCAAATAAAAAAACAAAATTTGTTCATTTTCATTAGTTTTTCAAATTTGTTGGCATATAGTTGTTCATGATAGCCTCTAATGATACCTTGTATTTCTGTGTTATGAGAGGTAATTTCTCCTTTTTAAAAATGTTATTCTGATCTTTATTATTTCTTTACTTCTACTAATTTTGGCTTTTGTTTATTCTTGCTTTTCTAGTTCCTTGAGATGCATCATTAGGTTGTATATTGACAGTCCTTCTACTTTTTTGGTGTATGTGCTTATGACTACAAATTTCCCTTTAAAATTGTTTTTGCTGTATCCCATAAGCTTTGTTATGTTGTGTTCTATTTTTACTTATTTCCAGAAATTTGTTAATTTTGTTCTTTGATTTATCCATTGGCCCATTAGTTGTTTAGGAGCGTGTTGTTTAATTACTATATATTTGTACAGTTTCAAAAGTTCCTCTTGTTATTAATTTCTATTTTTATTTTATTGTGGTTAGAAAGATACTTGATATAAGTAAAATTTTAAAAAAATGTGTTGAGATTTGTTTTGTGGCTAACATGTGGTCTCCCCTGCAGGATATTCCATGTGCTGATGAAAAGAGTGTATATTCTAAAGCTGCTGAATAAAAAATTCTGTAGATGTCTATTTTAGGTCTATCTGGTCTAATGTACTATTTAAGTCCAATGTTTCTTTGTTGATTTTCTGTCTAGTTGATCTGTCCAATGCTGAGAATAAAATGTTGAAGGTCCCAACTATTATTTTATTGTAGTCTATCTCTCTTTTTAGATTTAATAATATTTGCTTTATATATCTGGGTGCTCTGGCATTGAGTGCATGTATATTTACAATTGTTATATCCTCTTACTAAATTGATTCCTTTATAATTATAATAAAATTTTTTGTCTATTTTTTTCAGTTTTCAATTTAAAGTCTGTTTTGTCTGTTATAAGTATAGCTACTCCTGCTCACTTTTGGTTTTCGTTAGCATGAAATATTTTTCTGTTCCTTCACTCATTTGCAGTCTATGGGTTTACAGATGAAGTGAATTTCTTTTAGGCAGCTTATTGTTGGGTCATGTTTTGTTTTGTTTTTAACCCATTCAACCAATCTGTATCTTTTAATTGGAGAATTTCATCCATTTACATTCAAGTTTATTGTTGATAGGTGACAACTTACCCCTATTATTTTGTTAATTGTTTTCTGGTTGTTTTATATATCCTTTGTTCCTTTTATCCCCTTTTACTATTTATCATTGTGGTTTGGTAGTTTTTCCAGTAATAAGATTTGATTCTTTTCTCTTTCTCATTTGTGTATCTGCTCTACTAGTGACTTTTATACTTTTGTGTGTTTTCATGATAGTGATTATCATCTTTTTGCTTCCAGACACAGGACTCCCTTGAGTATTATTTGTAAGGTTAGTCTAGTGGTGACAAATTCCCTCAGTTTTTGCTTGTTTTGGAAAGACTTTATTTCGTTCTCATTTTGGAAGCACAGTTTTGCTGGGCTTACATTTTTTTGGCTCATATGTTTTTCTCTTTCAGTACTTTGAATATATCACCTCATTCTCTCCTGGCCTGCAAGGTTTCTACTGAGAAACCTGCTCTTAATCTACTGGGGATTCCCTCTTGTCACATGATGCTTTTGTCAGAATTCTTTCTTTGTCTTGTGACTATTTGACAATAATATGCGTTGGGGAGTATCTTTGTGGGTTGAATCTATTTGGAGACTTTTGAGCTTCTTGTATCTGGATGTCCCTATCCCTTCCCAGACTTGGGAAATTTTCAGTTATTATTTTATTAAATAGGTTTTCTATAACTTTTCCATTTCTTCTTCTTCTGAAATTCCCATAATTAAAATATTTGTGTGCTTAATGCTTTCCCACAAGTCTTGTCAGTTTTCTTCACTCTTTTTCATTCTCCTTTTTTTATGATTTCCATGACTAAGTTCAAAGGACCCTTCCTCCTGCCCCTTTCTTTGCTTTTTATATTTTATTTTAAAGATGTGGGGTACAATTCAGAATCAGGTATACAAATGGACGTCATACAAGTAAAGTTTGGGCCTCCTCTTGGTCCTCATTTTGCCTTGTTTGAGATCAGGTACCCTTATTGATGTTGTCTTCCCACAGCCACTGCCCCAGCAGTATCCTGCTATTGCCAATCTCTTTCTTACAGTATTATGGTAAATGTTCAGGGTCCACTTATGAGTGGGAACATGTAGTACTCTGTTCTTTGTTTCTGTGATAGATCACTGAGTATGATAGACTCTAAATCTGTTCAAGTTGCTGCGAAGTCCATATGCTTGTCCGTCTTTATGGCTGTGTAATGTTCCATTGTGTATATGTACCACATTT
Organism: Tarsius wallacei; assembly: GCA_963574415.1. Classification (NCBI taxonomy): domain Eukaryota; kingdom Metazoa; phylum Chordata; class Mammalia; order Primates; family Tarsiidae; genus Tarsius; species Tarsius wallacei. The sequence goes on along the minus strand of CAUYQG010285928.1, from coordinate 44,367 downwards.
TTTTTTTTTTATCCAGTCCAATTTTGATGGGTGGCACGGTTGGTTCCGTGTTTTTGTTACTGTGAGTAGTGATGCAATAAATATGTATGTGCAGGTATCTTTTTTGTAGAATGATTTGAGTTCCTCTGGGTATATTCCCAGTAGGGGGATTGCTAGGTCATATGAAAGGTCAGTTTCTAGTTCTTTTAGAAATTGCCAATTGCCACACTGTTTTCCATAGAGGTTGAACTAGTTTGCATTCCCATCAGCAGTGTAGAAGTGTTTCTCCGCATCCTCGCCAGCATCTGTTGTTGTTTGTTTTATTAACGATGGCCATGCTTACTGGGGTTAGGTGGTATATCAATGTGGTTTTGATTTGCATTTCTTTGATGATGAGTGAGGCTGGTACTTTTTCATGTGTCTGTTGGCTGCCTGTATATCTTCTTTTGAGAAGTGTCTGTTTGTCTCTTTTGCCTACTTTTTAATGGGACTGTTTTTTGTTTGTTTGTTTGTTTGTTTCCCCCCCTTTGGCACGTTTGAGTTTCTTGTAGATTGTGGAAGTTAGGCCTTTATCAGATATATAGTTGGCAAATATTTTTTTTACCATTCTGTAGTTTATCTCCCCACTCTCTTGATGGTTTCTTTTGCTTTGCAGAAGCTTTTCAGTTTAATAAAGTTCTACTTGTCTACCTTATTTCTTATGGCATGGACATCTGGGGATTTCATCAGGAATTGGTTTCCTACTCCAATTTCCATAAGGGTGTCTCCTGAATTTTCTAAGATTCTTATAGTTTGAGGTTTTACATTTAGGCCTTTGATCCATTTAGAGTTGATTTTTATGTATGGTGATAGGTAGGGGTCCTGTTTCAATCTTTTGCATTTGGTCCGTCAATTTTCCCAGCACCATTTACTGAATAGATTCGCCTCACCCCAGTGGTTGTTGGTGGAGTTTTTTATTGAAGAAGAGTTGGTTGAGAAATTGAGGTTTTGCTTCTGGAATCTCTATCCTGTTCCATTGGTCCATATGCCTGTTCTTGTGCCAATATCAGGCTGTTTTGATTTTTTGTAGCCTTATTGTAAAGTTTAAAATCAGGAAGTGTAATACCTCCTGCTTTGTTTCTTTTGCTAAGGATTGTTTTGGCTATTTGTAATTATTTATGTTTCTATACGAATTTCTGTATTGTCATTTCCAGGTCTGAGAGAATGATGTTGGTAATTTAATGGGTATTGTGTTGAATCTGTAGACTGCCTTTAGTAGGATGGACATCTTAGCAATGTTGATTCTTCCTATCCATGAACATGGAATATTTTTCCATTTGTTTGTGTCTTCTTGGATTTCTTTGAGCAGTGTTTTGTAGTTTTCATTGTAATGGTCTTTCACTTCTCTGATTAGGAAGATGCCAAGGTATTTTATTTTTGGAGGGTTCCTGCCCCTTGTCTTCTTCCTCTTCCTTTTCTTCTTCCTCTTCCTCTTCCTTTCCTTCTCCTCCTTCACCTCCTCTTTCTTCTGTGAGTGGCAAGTGAGTTGATGAACTTCAATTGTGCAACTGCATCTGATGGCGGGTTTTAAGTCAGAATGTGACACTTATTTTAGTCCACATGTGGCCCACCCATTATTTTATTTGCCACTTCCATCTGTGCCTCTTTTTTTTAAAATGGTGAGTTGTATAATTATTTCATTTTATATTACAATATAATAGTAATAGAAATAAAGTACACAATAGATGTTACGTGTTTGAATCATCCTAAAACCAAACCCTGCTGGTTCATGGAAAAATTGTCTTCCACGAAACTGGTCCCTGATGCCAAAAATGCTGGGGACTGCTGCTTTAAAGTACTTGTTAATCTTCCTTATTTAGATTGCTACAGACTTTAGATCAGTCCCTCTCATTCTATGTAGAATTTAGCACCTGGTCATTGCCCCACTTCATTACTACCTGGTGATCAATGTAAATATAAGTGATCACTCTAATAACCTGGACTCTTTGTTCCTTCACTGCTCCTCAGCTTCCCACTCATGGTCATAGCTGATATATGATCATTGTCAAAAATTACTCTCTTCCTGATCTCATTTTCAAGCATCCTTCTTACTGACTGATCACAGTCTTCCTCCCTCCTTCCCTCCCTCCCTTCATTCTTCCTTCTCTTTTTCCCTCCCTCCTTCCTTCTTGTATTTGCTATTTGGCAATTTGGAATGGTTATTCCAGGGCCTCTAATTCACTGACCTAATTTTTACTGTCAGTTACCCAGCCTACCCAGTACCTTCCAATCGCTTCCTTGTAAAATCCAACTTCCTTGCTTCCTCTTTGCATGTCCCTAAGCACCTGAAAGAGATATAAATTCAGCCATGTCGAGTAGTCTCGCTTTAAATTTATAATCTCAAAACTTTGGCAGGTTTCTAATGCTACCTAGCAGTCGTAGTATATGTCTGCAATCAATTTACCACTTTCTTATTCTTCGAGATGCCTACTTTATACTTTTTTCTTCTCTTCAAAACTTCAACCCATTCTTTTCCATTTTCACAAATACTTTTTTCATGCCCAGAGCACTAATCTGCCAGCTTCTCTGCATCTGTAACAATACTCTCTGCCAGCCCTACTGCAATAGACAAGCTGAACTTTAAGGTTCTGCTTTGACTTAAGGCCAACTCCTCTACTTCTGCAACGAATCTCATCACCTCCTGCCTAATAGCGTGTGCGTGCTCTCTCTCTCTTGTATCATCATCCATGGGAACATTAACTAAAATACAAACATATGTAATATCTTCCACTTAGAAACTAGTCTTGCCTTGATGTCACGTTTCTCTCAGGCTGCTGTCCCTTTTCTCTGCCCCTTTTTATAGCAAGCTCCTTGAAAAAAATTGCTCTTCTCAACATTCTCTAATTCTCTCTCTCTCTTTTTTCAGTTATAGCTTTATTGAAATATAATTCATGTGACATTATAAACAACCCATTTAAATTATACAATTCATTGGTTTTCAGTATATTCATGTACTTGTACAACCATTACCACAGTCATTCTTAGGACACTTTTATCATCTCAAAAAGAAATCCTATGCTAATTAGCAGTTACTCCTATTTTTCCCCAACCACTCCTCTGCCTTTAGCCTTATGAAACCACTAATTTACTTTCCATCTCTATAGAATTGCCTATTCTAGATATGTCATATAAATAGAATGATAGAATATGTTGTCTTTGTAACTGACTTTTTTCACTTAACAATGATACTTTTAGGGTTCATCCATATTGAAGTATGTATCAGTATTTCATTTCTTCTCATTGCTGAATAATATCCCATTTCATGGATATGCCATATTTTATTTATCCATTCATCAATTGATGGACATGAGGGCTGTTTTTGCTTTATGTCCATTATGATTGTTTATTTATTTATTTATTTTTTAGTCCTAGTCTTGCTCCATCACCCAGGCTGGAGTGCAGTGGTACACTTACGGCCACCAACGTTGACCCGCTGGGCTCCGGCAATCCTTCCGCCTCAGCCTTCTGAGTAGCTAGAACTATAGGCGTGCGCTACCACACCTGGCTAATTTTTTATTTATTGTAGAGGTGAGGTCTTGCTAAGTCGCTGGGCTGGTCTCGAACCCGCGGGCTCCCAAAGTGCTGGGATTACAGGCTGAGCCACCGAGTCCAACCTGTGTGTATATAATTGTTTTATCTTCTTAAAGATTTTACTTTAAATTACTTAATTTTTTTTTTTAGAGACAGGGCCTTGCTCTGTCACTCAGGCTGGAGTACAGTTGAATGGTCATAGCTCACTGCCACCTCCAACTTCTGGGTTCAAGTGATTCTTCTGCCTCAGCCTCCCAAGTAGCTGGGACTACAGGTGTGCACCACCACTCCTGGCTAATTTTTAAATATTTCTTGTAGAGTTGGGGTGTTGCTATGTTGCCAGGCTAGTCTCCAACTCTTGGCCTTAAGCAATTCTCCTGTCTCTGCTTTCCAAAGCTCTGAAATTAATAGATGTGAGCCACTGTGCCTGGCCAATCTGACCCTTGTAAAAAAATTTTCTCTTTAACATCAAGCAACTTTTGTTTTGGTTTTGTTTTAAAGTCTGTTTTATTTTCTATTACTCCAGATTTTTACTGTTTGCTATTTGCATGATATACTTTTTTCTATCCTTTTACTTTCAACATATTTGTGTCTTTGAATCTAGCATGTGTCTCCTGCAGACAGCATATAATTGGATGTTGTTTTGTTGGTTTTTTATAAATCCAGTCTGACAATTTCTGCCTATAACTGGATTGTTTAATTCATTCACATGCCATATTATTATTGATATAATTATATTTCTATCTGCCATCTTACTGTTTGTTTTCTATATGGTACAGATCTTTTTTTTTGTTACTCTATGCCTCCTTTCGTTTGCAGTAAGTGGATATTTTCTAGTGTAACATTTTAATTCCTTTAATAACTTTTTCAAAATATATGTCTGACTTATTTTCTTAGTGGTTTCTCCAGGGCTTGCCATGTACACCTTAACACCCCTATTATCTCTTTAACCTGCTATAATTGGGTTTTCAGACCCATCTTACTGTTAAAAGTGCTCATTAAAAAAACCAGATTTTAAATCCTATAATAAATTTTTCTTTCAGTCTTTATCTTACTTAACCAGTATTATATCCAGTTAATGTCTGCCTGTAGGGTGACACACACTCAGTGACAACATGAGTCCACCCTTGATGTGGTCCCTGGGGGGGCCTAAAGCCTGCAGAGGGGTCCTGGGATGGCCAGTCTAGGATGTCTCCTTCCTCTCGGGCTCCATGCTTGGACATGCAGGTCATGCGGAGGCCATGGGCAAAGTGTTCTTTGTGCCTACTGACCAAATCTTACAGCTATGCATAGTGAGTTTTCTTGTGTACATTTCCTTGAGGCAGTTGGTTCCTGGGCTAGTTCAGACCAGCTGGGGCACATAACCTTTGGCTACCTTAATTTCTCTTTAGTTCATTATAATACTAAAAATCCTATCCCTAGAAAGAAATCACAGTTTTTTGTGTACACGTGATGAATGCATAAACGTGTCCTCACACTACACCTGTGCACTAGAAACTCTACCTTTTTTACCCTTAACGCCGCACTCCACCCTATGTAAAATGCTATATAACCTATATGCCTTTTACAATAGGAGCGGTTCTATCCTGTCCAGATAGCTGCTTCTGGGCCAGCTTCCCTGTAAGTTCCCGAATAAAGCCCGTGTCTCATCTGTTGTCTCTGGGTCATTTCTTCAGCCTCTTGGACACAGTGCCTTCCTTTTTGGGGTCTTTGGGGGTCTGGCACTACATTCTTTCTATTTTTATTCTTTCTTCATATGGTTTCTGGGACATCTCTCTTTCATGCTTTTCTCCTACTTCACTGGTTACTCCTTTTCAGACTCCTTTGAGAATTTTTTCTCATTCTTCAGACATCAACACATTGAAATAGGCCAGCCCTTGAGCTGTTTCTCTCTTCGTCTCTATCTTTATTCATTAGGTAATTCGGTTTACTTAAAGCTATGACCCCTATTTTCCTCTGTATGCCAAGGACTTTTAAGTTGGCAACCCTAAAACCAATCTGTCATTGAACTTAAAATTTCATACCCAATTGCCTTCTTAACATCTCCACTTGATGTTTAATAGGCATCTAAATGTTAACATGTTCAAAAACAAATGACCAAAGCTGCAATACCCCCAGCTTCCCTGTCTTAGTAAGTACAACTCTCTCTATATATTTTTTGGATGCTCAGATCAAAAACCTTGGAGTCACCCTTGACTAATTTCTTTGTCTTACCCACCACATCCAATATATTAGCAAATCTTGTCAGCTGTCTATTTTAAAATTTATTTAAAACTTAACTAACTCTTTATCAATTGCTACTGCTCTAATATAAGCCAATGTATTCTTTAATCTGGACTCTTACAATCTTCTTCTTCTACCATCTCCCTCTACAGTATATACATGGAGCAACCAAGTTGATGTTTTTAAAAAGTCAGATCATATACCTCTTCTGCATTAAACACTCCAGTGCCACCACATCTCAATCAGAGTAAAACCAACAGTCCTTAACAATTGCCTGGTGGATCCTGTATTATATATATATTAATTATCTGTTGCTACATAACACATTATTCCAAAGCTTAGTAGCTTTAAACAAAAACTTATGTCTTACAGTTTATGTGGGTCAGGAACTAGTGAGCATCTTAGATAGATGGCTCTGGCTCAGAGCCTTTTATGAGGGTGCAGTCAAAACTTTGGCTGGGGTAGCAGTCATTTGAGGGCTTGACTGAGCATAGAGGATCCACTTCAGAGAAGGTTCACTCTCATACCTGGCATGGTAGTGCTGATTCTTGGTGGGAAACCTTAGCTACTTCCTACCTGGGGTTCACTTTAGGCCGTTTGAGTGTCTTTGTAGCATGATGTCTGGCTTTCTGCAGAATGAGTGATCCAAGTGAAAGGGTGAATAAAAGCTGTTGTTTTAATGACCTAACTTTGGAAGTCCATCCTTTTTGTTACTTTCTTTTCATTGGAACCAAGTCACTAATCTGGCCCATATTTAAGAGGAGGAGAATTAAGCTCTTTTGGAAGAGAAGGTTTCCATAGAATTTATGGACAAAGCTAAAATCACCACAGCTTTTCCGTCAGATACTTCTCTGATAGAATTTTCCTTATTCTTCTCCTTGCTTGCTCAACTATATTCATGTTTACCTTTACTATTCCTAAAATATACGAGGCATAGTTCCACCTCAGGGCTTGTGCATTTGCTGTTTGCTCTGCCTGGAGGAGTTTCCCTCCAGACATGATTCACTCACCTTTCACAGCTCTGGTCAAATGTTACCTTATCTCAGAGGGCTTTCCTGAGAGCTGAGGTTAAATAGTGTTTTCCTTTCCACCTCTATTTACCTGCTTTACTTTGCCTTGTTTTCTTCATAGTTTATATTACCACATGGCAGAATATATATATGTGTGTAGTTATTGATTAGTATTGGATATCATCTTTTCCCTCACATATCTGTTCTCCCGACCTCAAATATAAAGGCCCTGAGAGCAGGAAATTGGTGTGTTTTGTTCATTTTTGTAACTCTAGTGCTTTGAACATTTATTAGTCTGGCACACTGCAGATATTTGATACATTTTAAAAAATTAATGAACATATTGAATGACCCTGTTCATAGTTATCGTGGAGGCATATCTGCTGCATGATGCAATGAACATTTTAGAAGAATCATATGTTTAGAAAACAGTTGGGAAGCCGTGATCACTAAGATGGTTTTGCTAACAACTTTTTCTTGAATTTGGGTCATATCTCTTGTCATATTTTATATGGCATTGTATCTAAAACTATAGTTTATAAACTTTTGAATAACTTTCACAGTATAATTTGGGCACTTAGCCTAATTTATTATTACTAATTCTCTAACTCCTAAAAGACTTTGGGATTGGTATTAGATTGTGGTAGTCCAACAAAGCCTCTATTATATAAGCATTAGAACCTTCACACCTGAAAATGACCTTTCTTTTCACAAGCTCCCCTTGATGAGTACTCTACTATGAATAATACTTTGATAAACAACATAAAGTAAATTAGTTCTTCAAATTTTGAAAGTGTATAGATAGATGCCAGCTAGAAACATTTTTATTCCCCAAATCTCCAAGCCAACAATGTTTTTAATGCTATTTTGCTTTTTCAGCTGTATTGCATATTTAATAAAAAATGAAAAATCCAGGACTCAATAAAGTTAAGTGTCTTACTCAAAGGTACATTTCTAATTGGTTATGAGTTGGAATTCCAACTCTTGTTGCTAACTATGATCTCTTATTTACAACTAACAAGGAATAAAGAAACAAGCCAAATGACACCACGAGGCAAATCCAGAAGGTGGAACATGCTATAGGACACTCTATAGGACAACTGACCAGTCTCTTCAACAAATTCATTTAAAATTGTCATTTAAAATATACATAACAAACAGAGTATATAGTCCTGGATTGAATACTTATTTAAACCCATCAACTGTAAAGGGCATTGTTGGGTCATTGGGGACTTAAATTTGGTCTCAAAATGAGATAAGAAGAAAATATGCTGAGATGCTTGTTGACCGTAAAAGCAGGTTTAAGAAGTAGGTTACAGTATGATCTCATTTTGATAAAAATAAATATGTATATATAGAATGGGATCTGGAAGAATTTGCTCTAAGGTTTTATAGTGATAATCTCTAAGTTGTAGGAATGTGATATTTTAATTTTTTAATGTTTGCTTATCTGTATCTTTAATTTTTTTACCACACACATGTACTGCATATGTACTAATGTTTTGCCTTATTTAAATAAGGCAAAAAATAATGTTTTGCCTTATTTTAAATAAGGCTGTGGTTCCAGTTCATGGTTCTGGTCCTTGTTTAATACTGTGAGATTGGGCAAGTTATTGACCTCTTTAAACCTTGCTTTTTTCAACTCAGAAACAGCACTGGTAACAGGACATCTTCATACAGTTACCATAAGGATTAGAGAGCTAACAAATGGAAAGTGCTTAAAACAAAGTCTGTTATGTAGTCATAGCCTAATAAATGTTAACTGTTATTACTCTACTTCAGAGTTACTAGCAAACAGTAGAATATAGCTTTCATCAAAAACCTGAGCCAACTCTGTGCTTAAAATCATGATTTTGGATCCTATTGAGACATATTATATACCGTGATGTCCATGAATAGGATTCCTTTGATTCACGAGCTGAGGGCCATTCATTATGGTTTAAATGCAAACCAAATAAAGTCCCTGAACCAATGCACACTCTGTTCCTAATGATCTGTGGCCTCCAGACACATGCCAATGCATGTAAGGCATCTGATGAACTTGGGGGTTTATCCAATGCATGCTTCTTTCCAACACCCTTAATCATCATTCAGAGGTTTAAATTTCATAAAAGGAATCTCACCATGACAAGGGCACTGCTATTTACTATTTACATTACAGAGCTACACCATCTGTCTTAAAACCACAATTTTGTAAATTGTTTTTGATGATAATGTAGGATTGCCCTGTATATGAAGTTCATGATAAAATCCTCCAATGAGGCCTCTTTTGTTGAATCAAAATTAACATGTTAATGACTCAAAGAAAGATAATAAAAGCCACATCCACATTCTACATGATGAATCAAAGATGCAGGGTGCAGATTCCTTAAGATGAAGGTGTCTTTCCGTTGGACTAACATCCAGAAACGGTTAGTATCCAGATCACCTTGAGGTAGGTAACCCTAATCATCTACATGCCAATGGAGGCCTCAGTACTTGAATCACGTTCAGAAGAATCATTGGCTCCCTGTCCCATCCTTAATACACTCTTTTCCCCTTAAGATGTCCTGGTAAACATCAAGAAAATGTAATACAGGAATATGTAGAAAGAACTGTAAAGTTGGTCAGTTAAAAGTTAAAAAACGATGATGAAGATCAATCAATCAATCAATCAATCAGTATCGATACCACAAGAAAGAGCTAAAGAATAGAAGAAACTGAATACTCTAATAACCTTAAAGGGAAAATGAAGCAGTGCTTTTCTCTATTTGTTTAATTAACACTAGTTGCTATAACAGATAGGCTCTGACATTCCAGTAGTTTAATACAATAAGAATTTGCTTCCTGGTCAGCAGCCTTCTCTGGGATTTTACAGAGACCCTGGCTCCTTTCATGTCATGTGGTCCTTATATGCATTTATTAACCACTTTGGTTTGGAAGAGATGTTCATCACCTTGGCTTATGTTCTGTGAGAAAGAACAATATGTTAACCCTACCTAGATGTAAAGGAGCCAGGGAAATATGGTTCCTGGCATGGAAGCCATTTAACAGCAACAACTCTACAGTGTAGAAGGGGAGCACAAATGTGGGGTGGTTGGCTTAACATCCCTGCATCCCTTTCCTTCTTTGTGTGTATGTGGGTGGTAGCGATGATAAAACCTTTTGTAATGTGTCAATAATATAGTTTCACAAGGCCCAGTTAATGGCATTGTTATTGACATCACCAAGCATTACCCAATTCAATAAATATTTCTTAACAACTATTGTGTGTCAGGTTCTACTCAGTGCGAAGGGAGAGAAAGATGAATGGATTTGGTCTGAAGCAAAGTGGGGAGACAGATATATACATAATTAACATTAATTGAAAGTGGGATAAAAGTGCCAAAATTGAAGTACAAATAAACAGGGTTAGTGGAATGCCAAGCAGAAAGATATTAAATCTTGAACAGTGAGCAGAGAAAACTGATCTCTGGGCAAGGCTCTTTGTTTACCAGAAGAGACCTGCTCAACCTAACTAAAGTAAAGGAGGGATTGTTGAAAGAATATGAAGTTCACGTGAAATAAAAATACATCTAAGCCTCATGGGAAATGGGGCCTGAGGCAGATAAACTGTGGCAGAAGCAACCTCTAGATCCTCCTTTTCCCTTCTGCTTCTACTGGCTTCCCCCGCTCTCACTGGGTCCTAGTGTTGCCACCCCTAGTTTGACAAGACCTTTTGGGTCTTATATTTAGCACCACTTGATTCCTCCCTCTACCTTTCAGAAGGTACTTGATTGATTGCTAACAAACTGATCGACAGTCTGGCTCCAGGTCAGCCATTGCTTGGGAGCATGAGTGTGCAGAAAGAAGGGACGTCTTGGTCCATTGGGCTGTCCCTTGCAGGGATTTTGATAGGAGCAGGCAAGTTAACTGCCTACTCTAGAGGATAAATGTTAGTTGCCCATTAAAACAGGTATTGAATTTCAACTGAGGCTAAAGTCTAGAGAACATTTCTGACTCAGGTAGACATGAGCAAAGGCAATAGTAACAACAAAATAAAGAAGAATGAAAGTCCAAGTATATTTATTTGGGAAATGATTAGGCATCTAGACTGACTGGAATATAAGATCCATGAGAATGGTGAAGTTCACAGTGGATTATGAAGTTATGAGGTCAGAGCGAGGGGCTTAGAGTCTGAAGACAGTGGGAAGAGCTTGAATATGTTTATTAAGCAGGTATTGTACACAAGATGAAAAACTCCTCAGCCTTCCAAGTAGCTGGAACTACAGATGTATGCAAAAAAAAAAAAAAAAAAAGAAAGACTCAACATGTACGCAGGAGATGTTGTGAAAGTACAGCATGGTTTTCCTCATGGATAACTTTTTCATCCAGCATCTTAATGATGACAAAATCTTCTTACTAAGGAATTGGTCACTCTAACAAGAGGAAGTTTGGCATAATAAAAAGAAAAGGATCTCAGGCTTTAGAGTTGATTCTTCCATTTTCTAGCTGTATGTCTTGGGCAGATTACTCAGTCTCTCTAAGCCTCAGTTATCTCATCTGCAAAATGTGATTAATATTCGGTCAGTAGCAAAATGACTAGAGGGTTTATGGATGGGTTAAGTGTCCTTTAAATTGATTGATTAGTGCCAGTGTTGTAACTATTGTATTTTGAATGTCACTCAGCTTCTTAGGTTTCTAGTAAGGATTAAATAGCATAACTTTTTGTAAAAATGCTTAACAAAGTGCCTGGCACACGGTACATAGTCATTCTGCACATTTTTTTTTCCCTCTTAGCCATCTCTCCTGGAAAATTTCAAATCTCCAATATGAAGAGCGCTTGAATCAACAAGGAGTCCTTGAACTGCTAGTTAGTTGATGACTATCTAAGGCACTTAAGCAGCCCCAAACCCAGCAGACAGGTATGGAAGCTCCTCATTTTTCTTTCAGGAGGATACATCTTTTCAATAATGGCTTTTGCTCAAAATTGTGCAAGTTAATACTGCGGATGCCAGTCATCACTCCTGGATCTTCAAATGCCTCAGATACTCATTTCGAGAACTTGGATATTTTACCCCATTTTGGTCATTCCTTAGTTTTGCAATTGACAGAGGACAAACACATGGATAGACTTTATAGATTCACATATTTGTGATAATTAGCTGTCAAAAAAAAAAGAAAGAAAAAAAAATCAGGAAAATATCCAGTGTCCCCCTCATAGAATAGCTAGTATTAATAACAGACAAGAAAGATAAAATGGAATCTGTGATAGGCCTAGGCTACAAAGAAAGCAAGAATGTGGTCCTTCTAGTGCTACTCAATTTTATGGGTTGAAAGGAATCCAATAACTTTGGATGTTCAAGCAAGAAGATACTTTCTGCAATATATATACAAAAAATCCAGGCTTTTGAGTTCATGGCACTGTAATCTTGACAGTTTTAGGTGAGAAATGACTTACTGGGAGTACCTAAGCAATTTTACAGTGGAGAAGTGTTTATTAGTATTACCAAGAAAGTATCAAGGTATCTATTTTTTTTTTTTTAGCTCAAAGGGGTTTGAATATTCCCATTGCTACAGCTTAAAGAAGAATGCTGCGCTTGTACAGGGAATACAGCAGTGTTTGGCAGGAAGAAGATTTTTTAAAAATGGAAAGATACTGCAAAAATGTACGCTTCCTTTCTTGTCACCTGCAACTCTCCCCCACAGCTCTTAGGGCAGAGATGAATGGAGTGAGAGAACCAATTCAAGGTCAGAGATGCTGACTGGCAGACTCCTGGGTGTACCATGAGGACTCAGCTTCTTTCCTCTTCCTCTTTTTGTTTCATCTACGTTTTTATAACTCTCTATTCTGGTAAGAATTTTTTTTGTGCTTCTTGTCCCAGACACAGAGCTCTCAGAGTCACAAAGAGCTGCAGCGTTACTTTGTTATTCTAGAATTGACTAGACTGTACTAGCATGTATGAGAAAATGTAGGACAAGGGCAATGCAAAGCTCTAAAGAGGATCCAGACTGAACCAAACTATTCTCTTAATCACTCTGGCTAAAGATTATCCTCAGTTCCATAGTGAGACAGAAATGGAGACTGATTCCAGAAGCACTATTTATTTTTTATACTGTAGCTTATTATATACATATGTCAGAAATAAATGGGATCAAATTCTCATTACTGAATGTGGTTTAGTCATTTTCAGTTTTCTTCATATTATCCCTAGTTGAGAAACCCTTCAGAGATTGTAACCCGTGGTTCTTGAGTTCTTACCTACCTAATTATGTAATTCAATGTTTTGGTGTCCAGAGTGAGAAAATACCAGACAAGGCTGATTGACTGACTAATGAATTTTCAGGGTGTATTTCAACATTAGTATATAATCAGTACATTGAGATGATCAAAATCTACCATTTCTTAGTTCTGACACTACATCTCAGTGTTGGGTTTGGGCATAGTCGAGTGGAAGTGCAAGAAAGCACCGAGGCACTAATTGCCTAATGTTTAAGAACAGTGTGATCTATACAGCAGAACGACACAGAAATTGATTACAAAGCCATTTCTTTTGAGGAGTTCCACACAATTGCTATTAATAGTGCCTCTAAAATTTGTGACTGTCTCTTTTAGCTTCTCTTTTAAAAAAAAAAAAAAAACCTTTTCTTTTTGTTATTATTTTGTTGTTTTTTTCTTAGCAATCAAACCCTTTAATTGTGGCCCTCTAAAAAAGTTTAGTAATATTTTGTCCAATCTCTATTACTGTAAACTTGTCAGTAAATTTAGAAGAGTATCAACAAATAAATGCCTTTGCCCTTAGCTCTTCTCCTTACAGAATCCAGATCATGTTGTTCTACCTCCATAGGAACAGCTAGTGTTAAAATACTTCTTTGTTCCATGTGCTAAAGCTGATCAAACTCCGTGATTGATTAACTGTGAAATCTTACATAGCAAATCTTAAAATAGATATAGAGGAGGTGGAAAACCATCCTGAAGAATTCCAGTCAGTCAACATGATTTGCCATTCATATAAAGAATCCCTTTTATGGTAGCAACAGTTATTCTGGAAAATAATCATACTTTTTTTTTTTTAACCAAACACATTGCTCACTATATACTCAGGAATTATTTGTGTGAAGACAAGAACTTTAGGTTTTGACAATGAATCTTGACTTTTATGGCATGGTAAGAAAGATTATGTGTAACATCTAAGTTGGTGGGCAAAATATGCCAAAGGCACTGGTTTTTCCATTTAAAAATGAGTATAAAGTTTTTATATTTGATTGATTATTGATTGCTGCATAGTTTTTCCAGTGGCAAAACATGCTGATTATAATATCTTGTGTTTTGAAATAAGATAGCATTTTGAATTATGCAGCCTCTTCGTAACAATTGAGTGCTATTTGTAACACACAGATTTCAAAACGTTACACTATCTGGTAAAGGGTTTGTATGTTCCTAATCTGGCCTTATAGGGTAATACTGTAGAATTCCTACAAGGGTTTCGGTCACTGGTGAGTATGGCAGGGAAGAACATCTTTGCCCTTTCTGGAGCATTGTTGCTTGACAGAGAGTGGAGGGACAAGGTCTATAAGAACACCAAGTAGTAAACGTGGAAGTGGCCATGTGAAACACCTTAAGGGATATTAAGTGACAGGCCCTTTCCCTGTTTTGAAGCATTACATGGTGCCTGGATTCTGTAATGCCCAAAGAAGCGGCTCCTAATTTATGATACCACACCATGATGAGGGGAATTTAATGCCAGAATTAATTTAAAGATCAACAAATTATTGGAATGCTTCTTGTTCCCAAGCATTTTTTAGCAAATTCATACTTTCTATACAAATAAAAATTCCTTTTTCAGAAAAGTTACACAATCTCTTTTGTTAGGCTCAATATCACTGGGCATCCTTTTAGTTTATAAGATTTGTGCTGACAAGTTCTTTATAAAAGATTCATTATTTCATTGTCTGTTTTTATAATTCATAAACACACTTCCATTAATTCTTATTGTAGTTTCCCAACTTTGTTAGTTCTCTCTTTGGACTTCCTCTTTTAAAGTTGGCTTTAAAGGCCCAAATTTTTGTGTTAATCTTTGTCTATTGTTCAGTAACTGGGGTCATTAATTCACTAATAGCATTGGAGAGGTGCTAAAGTTTTTCAAAACTGCAGATTGACCTAATTAATGTCTTTTCTGAATTGTGCTAATTCCCCCATTAACCACTCTGGGGCCTCTTAAAACTCCCCAGTCTCTGCCGACAGACATCTATTCAGAAGTGTTACATGCTTAGAACAGGTTGTGATTGCCTTGATTATGCACAAAATAGTAGTGTTTTAAAAATGTTTAGAGGAGCATTTTTTGTCACTTATTTTTTGGATTAATCATTTATAACTCTCTTATTACTTTCCCAACTTTCGATTGTCTTCCACTCTGCCTTCCTGTACTCTTCAATGTCTGTACTACCACCACCACCCAGAAACTACTATAGCTTGGTGACTGACAGTGAAGAGGATTAAACATAGAACTAGATCAGAATCATTATATAGCTTTTAATGGTTCATTATTTAGGGCCATGTAGAGTAAACTGTAAGTAACATGAATTGTTCTGTCATCTCTATATTATATCTTCATGCAACCATAGTCATACGTGGAACCTGAGGTGGGGTTGCTGACCTAGCCATGAGATTATCGTTTGAGTACACGGAATGTATGCTTCACATAAGCAGCTGTTCTGACAGAATGGCGTGACTTAAAGTTTTTTTCTAAGGTTGGGTGGCTTCTATGCTGCACAAGTACACAGATACCAGCACAAACCACCATTTCTTATTTTATTTCATAGTGTTGTGCTTATTCACAAAATGTGAGTTAATTTTCACATGTGGGCTGTTTTCTCCTGCATGGAAGAATCAATTCTGCACTGACAGCTAAGGACTAAATGAAGAAAGTGAAGGGAACATATGAATCTAGTTCAACAAAAATTCAGATGTCCGTTTGGTGATCTATTTGGTAACTTTTCTAAATTTGGTGATGGTCAATAGCTCCTTATTTCCTGTCCCCATGCCCTCTTTGTTTTTCAGACTACTATATCAGATGTTTCTGATACTTGGACATCTGGAGCTAAAGAAACTGCACCTCTCAGGGCAAGTCAGTTCCTAGAAACAATATATGGCTGACCTATGCACAGTCTTTCATATGCCAACTAATCAATCCAGAGCCCAAATGTCCTACCACCTCCTTTACTGAGCCACTTTTTCCCTTGCTATTCACCCCAATACCAGGTGCCTGCATGGCAAAGCCTGCTGAAATGACTCAAACTTGCCAATTCTAAGCTTGCTTACCCCACCTCTTTCATTTCTTTCTGCAGAAATCACAATAAAAAATCTTGGTCATCTTTTCCTCCCATCTTTTCCTCTTGCTTCTTCTGCCTCCTGATCGACCCTGGTGCTTTCTCTTGTGGCCTCTGTTGGCTTGGTGTGGTCTCTCCTCTTGGGACCTGTAAATGTAACAACTATCTTTTCTTTTTTTTGAGTTGGAGTCTCACTCTGTCACCCGGACTGGAGTGCAGTGGCACACTCATGGCCACCCCAGCATCCACCTCCTGGGCTCTGGTGATCCTTCTGTCTCAGCCTTCCAAGTAGACGGAACTACAAGTGCGTGCTACCACGCCTGGCTAATTTTTTTTATTTATTGTGGAGACAAGGTCTTGCCAAGATTCCTGGGCTGGTCTTAAACCCATGGGCTCAGGCAATCCACTTGCCTTGGCCTCCCAAAGTGCTGGAATTACAGGCTGAGCCACCGAGCCTGACCAACAGCTGTCTTTTCAACAGCAGTTATCCCCTTGATCTGTTTGCCTCACTATGTCTGTGTAATAATAAATCTTACATTTTAAAACAAGCATCTATTGCCTTCAAAAACAATACATGAATGATTTACCATGTTAATTTTCACTGTCCAATTCCTTCCCTCTCTGCCCTCTGCCTATTAGAGTAAGTTCTTGGAAGGCAGACGTATTGTCTTTTTTGTTTACTGATCAATTCTAAGGGCCTAGAATGGTGTCTGGCATATAGTATGTGCTCAGTAAATATTTGTTGAATTGAATTAGGTACTTGATTTACTTTACTATCTCTTTTCCAAAGTCACTCTGTAGAGACTGGCTGAGTTGTGGCTATAGCCATGATCAGAACAAAGAGGAGTCTATCTTGTGCTGTTGATACAACATAGAAGAAGCAAACAAAATGGCCCAAAGGGTGTCTTCTGTTTAATTTCAGTTCATAGTATAGTAGTTGCCTTTGCCTGTGAGTGATATAAATTCCTGCTCTGGCAACAGCCTGGGTAGGGGATTGTGAACAAGACATGTTACTTCTGTCTTTTGGTTTGTTCATTTGTAAATTGAGGGGACAGATCAGATCAGCAAATATTTACTGTGCTAAATAATTTTTATGAATTTTCCCATTGGCAATACAAAGCTGATAAGTACTATCTTCATTTTTAAAATGAAGAAACTGAAGTCGGATAAGTTATATAAATTGCCCAAAGTCACATCGTTTGTAAATGAGAAATATGTATTTCAACTCTTTGAAGGCTGTCTATGCCCCTAAACCTATGTTCCCTTTCTCTCTCTTAATTATTTTTTTAATAGTACGTGTTTAGAAAATCACACTAATTATAAATGCATGCTGCAGTAAATTGTCACAAAATGATTCCATGTGTGAAAACACCACTTTCATCAAGAAATAGAAAAATCACAGAAGTGCCCTCTCTTGAATCCTGTCTCAATCACTCTCCCTTCCATAGTCCCTAAAAGCAACCATTATCTTAAATTCAAAAATCACAGATTAATTTTGCCTACTTTTGAAATTCATATAAATGGATTCCTATACTTACGTTATTTTGTGTCTAGCACTTTTGCCCAAATAATGTTTGTGAAATTCACTAGATTTGTTGCATTTAAGTGTAGTTTATTTGATTTCCCATTGTGTAAATATATTACAATATGTTTATCTAGTCTCCTATTGTTGAACAGTTGGGTTGTTTCTAGTTTGGGGCTATTATGACTAATGACACTATAAACATTATTTTGTAAATAATTTTGATATGCATGTGCATGTTCATCTGAATATATTCCTAGAAATTGCATTGCTGGGTTCAAAGGTTCAATTTTAGGACTCTTACTGACAGTATACAGAACTTCCAGTTGTGTCACTGTTTACTCCAGTAGATATTGTCCGCCTTTTTTTGTTTGTTTGTTTTCTAGTGGGTAGTGCTATTTAATTAGATCTAAATGTGCATTTCTGATGACTAATGAAATTGAATACTTTTTCATATAATCATTAGCAGTTGGATATATTTTTTTGTACCGAAGTGTGACTTTAAGTCTCATCCTCATTTTTCTATTGAGTTGACTGTATTCCTCTTATTGACCTGTAGAAATCTTTGTAAACTCTGGGTAGATTTGTTTGTATATATTTTAAATGTTACTGAGCAAAAAGTGTTCACTTCCTGATGCACCAAAGCCAATACTATGACACCAGGGTTTTGAGAAAAACAAATTTTTATATTGCAAGTTGACTTACAAAGAGACAGGAATGTCAAGCTCAAATCTATCTTCCCATGATTACTTCAAGGCAGTATTTTTATTAGAAATGTTTCAAGAGATGGATTCTGAGATTAGTTAGTGATTGGTGAAAGGAAAGGGGAGATCTGGAAAGTTCTTGGGTATACACAGTTATCTCTTCATGCTACTTCATGAGCCACATGAACAAATTTGTCGGGGGGGGGGAAGTTAGTTTGAAACAGGTGGTGGAATTAGGTTGTCACATCAATAAGTACAATCTGAGCAAACTCTGGTCGGCCATCTTGGTTCCAACCAATTCAGTTTTTTCTTGATCTCATAAGTGGAGGGAGTTTTAGCATTTTAGCAAGTTGTTTCTTTTCTTATCTGCTATCTTGCAAACTCAAGGATTTCTGTTACTTACTACTTTCCTACTCTTTGGAGCACGGTTTCAGTTTCAGCTTTTCAGCAAGTTGTTTCTTTATCTTCTGTTCTGTATGCCAAATAATTTAGTTATTGATTTTCTTAACTCTTTGGGGGCATGGTTTCACAAATATCTTTTCCCACTGCAATACTGTTATTCTATCATGTGGCTGGTGTCAATACTGGAACTGATTTCAGTGCCCCAATGTTGGGCAGATTCAAGTTGATTCAGTATTTACCATTTTATCTTCTTTGGTGTATCATTACTAGGCCTATCAAACTTTTCAGAGAAATTCTGGGTTGATTTCCTCAAGGTTCTTTTTTTAGGATAATGGTCTTGTCACATGTATATGGACTTTATAGTGACTAAAAAACGCACTTTGGGATTCATATTTTGGTAAGAATCGTTAGGAAAAAGCATGGGGATTCAGTAACCTTGAAATAGAAATCCTTGGCTATAAGTACTAATCCCATTCCTGACCCTCATTTCACCACTGATCTTTGTCTTCTTCCTCTCTCTCTCCCTCTTCAGATTCTTATCTATGACAGTTTATATCTAAGGGTACTTTGAGGGCAGAGATTACAGTATCAAGAATGAGATGAGTGTCAGGGATGAGCATGAGGGTTTTTAATATATTACATGATTTTTAAAAGCTAAGATAATTTTTTAGGTATAATGTTGTGTTTATTTTTATGTTTCAAGATAGCGGTAGCAAGAACGCCACAGCACAGACTGTCACAGACTCTCTATGAGATGGAAGCACAGTATAATGCTGTGCTACCATACCTAGAGCCTCTGTGACATTACTCTATAGGGACATCACTCCGTAGTTACATCACTCCATAGGACTTTTTGAATGCAGTCTGCCTATATTTACGTCTTTTGAAGTTCTGGCCTATTCATATGTGTCCCTTATTTTATGGTGGTACAGATTGGTATTGACATACTAGAATACATGCCATGAAAAGCAAAAATCTCTCTCTGCCCATACTGTGTACAGGCAGCTGACATAAAGAAAGGATACACAATCATTTTGGTCAGTCAAGAAGAGACCTGGGGATGCACCAAGGTCTAACGTCTATAACCCATCATCTCCATGTGGAAACTGGTCAAGAAACCAAAATTATAGAAGGTTTTAAAACTCAGATAACTTCACGTGATCTGGTTCTGGGGTTTAAAACTTGGATTCTTCAATAGACTTGGTTTATTTGTTGCTTTATTACTGAAATTATATGCCACAGGTCCTGTGTATGTGTGTACACATAGTTTCTTGGGGAGAGGCTCCATAGCCTTCATAAGATTCCCAATAGTTGCAATGCGCTGACCTAGCCCAACACCTTCATTTGGGCAGATAAGGAAACTGACTGACGTAAGGTCCCACATCTTAGGACTGGTGGAACCAGAATCAGACCTCATTGCTCCTGCCTCCTGGACAACCACTTCAACCAGAACTAAAGATTACAAAGTTAAAAGTGGGAAATTGGATAGGGAGCTATCTCACAGTTCCTATTAATGGGGTTAGACTTTTTCTATCAAAACTCACTTTCAATTATAATAAGAGGATTCAGTGGAAATACAGGATTCAATATACAGAACATTGCTTTATTGCCAAGGCTTCCATTTATTTTGTAACTTGGGGGAAGTCTATGATTAGAGTTAACAGTAGTTCTGATTAATAAATTCTATCTGCTCTCATACTGTGCTAGGGTTCCTTCTGAGTGCTGGGACATGTTTTATTAACATGGAAGGGCTGTTGCAGCTCACCTCTTGTCACTTGAATCAGTTACCTGCTTGCCTGGCACTCAGTTTTGTGTGGCAGAACCTTACTAAACCTGCATGATAATGGGCCTTTTAAACCTTAAACAATAAACATTCATCTTACCACTCCACCCAGCACAGAAATGCTCTTTAACCTCAAATCAGCCACAAATAAGACTTGGAAATCAATTCATTGTGCATGGGCTTCCTGCCTGGTTCATGTTTTGCAGCAAATAATTTAAGCAAAGTATCTGCCAGGCATGTGTGTTTTGAGTATGCACAAGTTGAGATATTGTGTGTAATGGGGTCCTCAACCCTTTTGTGACATTTCTGTTTTTATCCATAGTATACATTCTATTGAGCAAAACTGATTTTTATGCATTGGTAACTAAGATTAGAAAGGCTCTGAATGGGTTTCAGGGGAGGAAAAAACCCCCCGAAATTCCCCATTTGATGATTTCCCCCAAAGTTTTGGGGGAATTTTCAGCATCCCAAAGTCCTCTAGATGTTTAAAAAATTATGTTTTATGGAAAATCAATTTATTATATTTGTGCTTTTCAGATTCATTAGAATATTCTCATGCATAAGATATCAGTTGCTGGAGAAGCCAGTATGAGTGCTTTTGGCCCCGAAGAGAAATATCTTGTCAGGTTGAGACAGAAGATCAAATGGATATGTCTCAAATTCCCTTCTGCTGGGGTTTGAAGTTTGAGCCAAACTGTTTTCCTCATATCTCCTAGGCCAGAGTTCCTCCGGAGTTCCATTATTTCATCATGCTCTGGTGCTCCTGGGAGCTTCCAATTTCTTAAAATTCATGAGAACTCAAGGCCAGGAGGGGCAAGTCTCAAATGTTTTCAGTTAGAGGACTACTCAGGGAGGCAAAGAGCCCTGTCCCAACCATTGCTATTGGAGTCACTCTCCTCTCCCTCCAGCGCCCCAACAGTACTGCAATTAGTGGCAAAACTGATGCTGCTCTGGGAAATTTAAAGAAGCCGATGTGTGTTTTTCATTAACATAAGAAAATTAGTAACTGATGCCAGAAACTGAAGCATTGGCTCTGTTAAACTGTAATATAAACCTGCATGTGCAGGAGACCAACCCAAGACAGCACGAGGGTCCTCTTGGGCCACACTAAGATGCATGCCTTGAAGCAGGGATATGTGGGGCAGTCACAGATCAACTAACCCTTTAATAACATTCATCTATTCTCTCTTTCTCTCTCCCTCTCTCCACACATTTGCTTTCAGGCAAGGTTTTTTTTCCTAGCTTTAATCATACGTTCTGATTAGAAATGGGGTCCCCTCCAAGTTTATTGTATGCCTTATTTTTTATGATTCAAGCTGTCATCCCCCAAAAAGAGAGAGATAGAGAGAGCATGTGCCATGGCTATTGTGAAGTACCAATTCTATTTTAGAATCACTGCGGTGTATTTGAGATAGAGGCATGATACGATGATCTCCCTTATTGCAGTCATGATTAAACATAATGAGTAGGATCAGTCTGCAAGCTTATCACTATTCTATGTTGTAAAATTGCCCAAGAGTAAAATGCAAATACAAACAAGGAGTTTTAATGAGCCAATGTAATACAAGATCCAGGCAACAGGAAACTGTTGACTGTGTTCTGGCCCCTTTCCAATGGATGGCTTGAATTGAACTCCTTTGGAGCAAGCCTGAGTTGGGTCAAAATAGTTTTCAAATATACAATTTAAAATATTGCAGATTAGCTCTAAATAATATTATTCATTTAGAAAGAAAATTTTTATTGTTTTCCCTTATGTAAGAGGTAACACTGAACTAACCTGCAAGATACCAAAAGAGGCAAAGCAATTTCCATATAATACTTTTTTTTTTTTTTTTTAAACTTTGTTAGTATAAGTATCTTGGCCATTTTAGTTGACTATAACTGATAGTGTTGGGTTAAGAAAAATGTTTTTTGGGGCCATTAGGACTAGAATTCTTTCCTCTACCATCTCCACTATAATGCGTAATTGAAGCTTACACCAGTCATCATCACAAACTAAAGTTTATGTTTTAACAATTGAAATAACATTCTAATGATCAGGTTGAAATGCCCTTTGACTTTCTTCTCCTCAAATATACATATTTCTACCTGCATATAAATTTTCTAAACGTACCAAGATAGACACCCATAAATACAGTGTTTAGGTTAAATCTAGCATATGATGAGTTTTTCTTTCTTTTTTTTTTTTTGCATAAGAACTGGTTGTAGCTGGGCGTGGTGGCTCATGTCTGTAATTCCAGCAGTTTGGGAGGTGGAGGTGAGGGGCTTGCCTGAGCCAACAGGTTCAAGACCAACCTGGGCAACTTGGCAAGAACTTATCTCTTCGATAAATCAAAAAATTAGCCAGGCATGGTGGTTCACACCTGTAGTTCCAACTACTTGGAAGACTGAGGTAGAAGGATCACCTAAGCCCAGCAGATTGAGGGTGTGGTGGCCTTGAGCCTGCTATTGCACGCCCAGCCTGGGTGACAGAATGAGACTCCTAATCAAAATTATAGATTATAGACTTTGACAAGATGGAAGGAAGGGGTTATGTGTCTATTTCACCTTGTATCCCAGGGCACTATGTTGCTGATAAAGGTTCTATGATGAGAGAGGATGGACATTCATTCATTGACATGAGAATGTTGTTTGTATGGTTCAGGGATATTCTGCATATTATGTGTTTGAAGGAGTTTTGGAGTGCAGCATTAGATGTCCTTGACAGTGGGAAACAATTCCTGTGGCCTTTTTTGGTAGACTTCTCAAAGAATGCTCACATATTAGACATTTGAATTCCAATAGGAAACTGTCAGGAAACTGTCTTGCCTCACTGTTACATTTTAACTTTTGGAAAAGAAAGGTACTTTCTAGTAGTGTTCTTTTTTTTTTTTTTTTTAACTAGAGTGCACATCCTGAAAAATCCTTTGGGATTTTAACGGTACCCTCTCTTTCATCTACACCTTCACCAGACAGAAACATTTGATTCAATAAAGATGCATTTATCTCTGTGACTACAGAGCCTCTGTCCAGATTGACCAAGAACTCTTCCCCAAAATAGATTCCAAAATGTAAGGGCAGTAAATAAAGTCACTATTTCAGGAGGTACAACTCATCTCATTACCACACTTGGGGAACAAATATGTAATTAAAGAGGATTTTCTTCTTGTTTTGAAGCCAAGAATATAATTACTGCTTGGTAATTTAATGGTTGCCAACTCTTTACTGGCATTTAGTAAGCACTAAATTGCATTAGAGGGCATAGACATTGTGTCACCTGCAATTCATTAGAAGGTCACAGGCCATTGTCAAAAACTGAGCATGTCTGAGCTCCCTGCAGTGACTTGATAACATTGTATTCTGTCTGTGGAGGTTCCAGAATTTGAGGTTTTTCTAGAATTCCTGCTTCCTGGGAATATGATGCTGAAGATTTACTATCATTTGGGATATTTGAATGGAATCAAAGTGGCTTTTGTTTTAGAGCTATACCCTTTAAAGTCCAGAGGACCCAAACTAACTGACTGTCAAAACATGTTGATCTGACCTCACTGTTCAATTTTGATGAACAATCTTCTGTTTCTAGCTCTTGATTAAAATTTTTTTGTTCTATGATTTTTCAACATTTTGAATGTGACAGAAATTTCAAAAATGTTAAAAGAATATTTTACCTGTTGAAAAGGTACATATTTTGAAGGGGAGTGTGTTTAAAGGACATGCAGTACACATAGGGAATGGGGAGAAGGCATGTAACAACACATAGGGTACCTGATCCTAAACCAGGGAAGTGAGAACTATTACTTGTTTGCCTAATCTTGACTTGTACCCCACATCTTTACAATAACATAAAGTAGCAAAAAAATAGAAAGATGTTTGTAATACTAAAAATAATTAGGAATCTGCAATAAAACCCCCACTAAATTTAGAATGGAATATATTTTCACAGGTGGAGATGTAAAGATGTTGTCAGAGAAAATTTGACACACCTGTAAGAGTGGCCGCTGTTACCTTTTAGCTTCTTTCACCTTCTCTTTTGACTCAGATTTCCCCAATGGCCCTTCTATTCTCTAAGAATCTCTCAATTGTTCCCTCAAAATGCACCAGTGAAAGTTGTAAGGTACACACACACACACAGAGATAGCATATGGAAAGAGTCACACATTTCCTAAAATGTTGACAGGTGTCTGAAATACTTATCATTGGAGATAGCTTACTGCTGAAGTTAAAGTACAATATTGAGATTGATAAAGATCTAAAGAGATGAGGGAAAGAGACTGAGCTAGTTCATGTAACAGCTGCAACCATTCCCAAATGTTTTTCTGCATAATCATGCAAGAAATTCATCATGCATTTCCTATTAAATATTCATGCAACTTGCTCCATAGGAGGACTGTGGTATTTATTAATTCCCTGGCGTTGGTAGGTTTTGGTACATCTACTGCCAGCAATAAATGTGTCATGCCTAGCAAATTCAATTCTTGGCAGAAAATATTAGAATATAATACTTGCTTACAGGATATTGCAAGACTTAATTATGCCTAAATGATTTTCAAGACTACCTTGAAATAAGGAACTAATTCCTTTTGTTTCTAGATGAAAGGAAGGGTCCAAAGAGTGGAGAATGGATGGATACACAGAAGCTTTCACTTTAAGTGCCCTAAGCTTTATGAGAGGTGATCCATTTCAACCACATGCTAGTAATTACTGTAAAAGGAAGTTGAGTCTTATTATTATCAGCAAGTGAAGTCATCTGCTCTTCCATGCAGTTGAAAGTTCTTTATCTTAAGACTTTATTCACTGAAAGGATAAAAGAGCAAAAGCTAATTAGCAAAAATTGTCCTCTAAATTACTCGGCACATAACATTACAAATCCTAAAGCTGAGGTATACCAACATAAATTAATACAAATCAAAATGAGGCTTGTCTTAGTCCATTTTGGCTACTATATCACAATACCATGAGCTAGATAGTTCATATACAACAGAAATTTATCTTTCATAGTTCTGGAGGCTAGGAGGTCTGGTCAGGGCCTACTTTCAGATTCATAGATGTTGTCTTGTGGTTGTGTCCTCTGGTTGTGATTAAAGACGTGAACTAGCTCTCTGACATCTCTTTTATAAGGGTACTAATCCCAATCATGGGAGTTGGAGGGGAGAGGAGGCCCAAACATTCAGACCATAACAAGGCAGATAGCTTGCACTTCAGAATACTTCAACATGGACAGACCGAGTAAGGTGGCATTTCCTTTAGTAAAACATTTAAACAATGCTTATTTTGTGAGTTACACAAAACTTAAAACTGCAGGAAATAAGATGGAAGTAGAAGACATAGGCCCTGTCTTAAAGTTTTTATAGTCTAGTTGGGAGAAAAAGACATTCATCCAATGAACAGCTTTAGAAACAAACACATCTTTGATAATGTAGAACTAATTTACTATATTCTTAATGTGCATCCTATTTATCTTTCCAAAACTCTTATGACAATTCTGCCAAGTAAGAAGTTTAGATAATGTCTTTACTTTTTAAGTGGGGAAGGTTGAAAAGCTGGTCTGTGTTTTTTAGCTGGTTAATGGAGAGTCATGGTTACAACCAGTTATTCTGCCTCTTGGATCCATTGAGGCAAACATCACCCAGGGAATCATCAGAGGATGTCTTCCAGTAGCGCTTCTTTTGTTCCATAAGAAAGACTCCCTAGAATTATTTTAAAAGCAGTATGAATTTTTGCTTCTGGTTATGATGGAGTAGTTTGCAGCAGACTGCTCTCTAAGAGAAAACTAGAAAAACTAGATGAAACAAAACAAAACAAGATAAAACAAAACAATTAGTCTTAAGTCATCAAAAAGCTGCTGAAACAACCAGGACTGGGGGAAAGCGGAATGTTCTGAAGAGAGGGAAACCTCAGAGATTCTAGCCAATAGTCTGCACTTGTTTGTTTTTTTTCCCTCTGAGATTGCTGATTCTGGGCATGGTAAGAGAACCTGAAAATCTGGGATTTGCTTCCCACAGTGAGGGCTGCTACTGGGGACAAAAAACAGAAGAGATTTTTTGCAGTGGTGGAGGGGGGATGGTGAGGTGACTAAGAGTGGGGCAGAACACTTAGATGAATACATGAACCTCAATACATTTGCTAAACATCTAAAGCTGTGGCTCAGAAGGCTAAGTAGCTAAGCAGAAAGCCTACAAAAACTGGAGAAAAGTTCTTGGCAGTCTTGCCATGCTGAAACACAAGAATTAGAGTTCAGGACTTATGCAGGATGAAGTAAGCCAGAGACAAACTTAGCCATACCAAAATTGCAATCAGTGTTGAGACAGTTCACTCTCTGATCAGATTAGGTTGGTCAGTTCCCACTCTGTCTAGCGGAAAAGAGATGAACTCTTTCTGGATGAAGTTAACATTATATGGAGCCTCTATTGCGTGTGTGTGTGTTCATATATAGTCTAGTATTCCATAAAAAAACTACTGGGTATGCCAAGAGATAGGCTCATATGACCGAAAATAAGAGAAAAAAATAGTAGAAACATACCTACGAGTGATATAGATATTGGTATTAGCACATAATGATCTTACCTGTAATTAGGATGCTAAACAAAATAAAGATTAGATAAAGGAAATAGGAAACAAGTTAAAAAATTTTACTAAAGAGATGAAATATATTGAAAAAGAATTAAATGCAAATTTTAGAAATGAAAAATAATTAACAACTCAATAGATGAATTTCACAGCAGAACAGATTTAATAGAAGACATGATTAGAGCATGGGAAGACAGGTTAATAGAAAAATATCTAAATTACAGCACAGGAAAAAGTAATTGAAAATATGGAAAAGAATACTAGAGACACATGGAAAATAGTAAAAAAAAAATTCTATCGTTTATTTTAAGATGAGAACATAAGCAACATTTGAAAATATGATAGGGGACCCCCAAAAACCAGCAATCAAATCCATAATCATAGTTAGGGACTCTAGCTATGATAATCTATTATCTTTTGGAGGGCGGGCCCCTTGGAGTACAGTTAAGTGTTCTAAAAACCCATTAGCATCAGTGTACCAGCTAGCATTGTTGTGAGACACTGCTTTTGGCTTCAGTGAATTTTTTTGGAGATTCTTTTGGCATGTTTTTCCACTTCACGATGGGTAATTCATGAGCACACCTGTCCACACCGCACTGAGTGTTCAACAGTTTTTGACCAAAACCAGTGTGACCTTGTGCCCCACCTTTCCTAGTGACCCAATCTCACCCCAAGCAACTTGTTTTTGTTTCCTGGGATGAAAAAAAGTCCTCAGAGGAAAATGTTTTGCCGATGTGGAAGAGATGAAACAAAAACAGCAGAGGCATTAAGAGGCATCAACATTGATGAGTTCAAAAACTGGTCTGAGCAGAGGAAAAATTGTCTTGGTAGGTATATGGCATCAAATGAAGAGTACTTTGAAGGTAACTGAAGTTTAAACACATAAGAATAAATACAAAATTTTAAAATAAATTCTGGCTTTTTTTTGGTCCCCCCTCATATGTTAGTAAAAAAATTTTGTAAACTGATAAACCCACAGATTTAAGAAGTGCTTCAGACCCAAACAGGGTAAATAAAACAACCAAGTCATATCACAGTAAAAACTGTTGAAAACAAAAGGCAACGAGGAAAATTTTAAAACACCAAAGATAGGTTTATCTTCAAAGGAACAACAAAAAGAATTAGTACCTGACTTTTCACAGAAATGAAAAAAACTAGGGAACAGAACAACATTTCTATCTTTTTGCTAGCAGGACTTCACCAAAAAAAATCTAAAGAAAGTACTTCATTCAGAAGAAAAATCACTCCAAAGGAAAAACAGAAACTTTAGAAGAAAAGAAGAACATCAGAAGAGGCAAATATGTGCGTATATATAAATAAATATTGATTTAAAACCAAGATTGATATCTTGATATTAATATATAGTGGGCTTATAATATGTATAGAAATAAAATGCATGATAACAATTGTGCAAAAAGGGGGAAGGGCCATGTGGAGTTAAAGTGCTCTAAAGACAAGTGTTCTCAAGGAAGTTGTGAAGGAAATAATTTGATCTCATTGTAATAAGATAAGGATGCTTGATCTAAACTCTAGGATCACTACTGAAAGAATATTAGAAGAAAGTATAAATATGAGGTAACACGGAGAAAAATAAAATGACAAATAGATTTGCTTAACTGAAAAGAAGACAAGAATGGAGAGAAACAGGAGGATAAAGCAGGTAGGTCATATAGAAAACAAACAGAAAAATGGTAAATGAGCCCAATTTGTTGTAATTATATTAAATAAAATGGATTAGATATTACCATTAAACTTTAATGATTCCTGACTTGATTAAAATGAAACTCAATAATATTTTAATTAAAAATGGTTTGACTTAAATGCAAGGACACAAAAAGGTTAAAGTTAAAAGAATAAAAAAGATATACCATACAAATACTAACCAAAAAAAGGTACATGTTTCAGACAAATTAGACTTTAAGGTAAAGAAGTGTTAAAACAGATTAAAAGAGATACTTCATAATGATCAGGGGGAAATGCACTAGGAAGATATTACAATTCTAAATATGTAGCTACTCAATAACATAGTTTCAAAATGTATAAAGCAAAAATTAATAGAAATAAAAGAAGAAGCAATCAAATTCATAATCATAGTTAGGGACTCTAACTCACATTTCTTAACAGTTGAAGGGATAGACAAAATAATCAGTAAGGTACAGAAGATTTAATAATAAAATTAACCAACTTGAGCTAACTTTTATTTATAGAACAATGCACCCAGCAATATCAGAATGCTAATTTTGTAAAGTGCAAGTGGAACATTTGCCAAAATTGTACATATGCCAGGTCATAAAGCAAACCTCAATAGAGTTTAAAGATTCAATCATTCAGAATATGCTCTCTGACCATGGTAGAATTCAGCTAGTAAATCAATTAACTAGAAAATTTCCAACTTTTTGAAAATTAAACAATGTACATCTAAGTCACATGCAGAAATGAGAAAATATTGTGTACTGAGTGATAAAGAAGATAGAATTTTAAAACTTGTACAATGCAGCTGATGTACTTAAAGGCATATAGTAGAAAGAAGATAGAAAAGGAATGATCTAAGCTTTTATTTTGAGAAACTAGGAAAAAAAACAGCAATCACAAGTAAAATAGAAGAAGAAAAATAATAAAGATAAAACAAGTAATCAATGAAATAGAAAACAAAATTATAATAAAAAGCAACAAAGCTAAAATTTGTTTTTTGAAAAGATTAATAAAATTGATAAACCTCTAGCAAGACTATTCAAGAAAAAGAGAAGGCATAAATTACTCATTTCAGGAATGAAAGGTGGACACCACTACAGATCATGTAGGTGTAAAATAAGTAAGATTAGGATATCATATACATATATAAATATATGTATATATATTTTTGAGTTGGAATCTCACTCTGTCACCCAGACTGGAGTGCAGTGGCACACTCCCAGCCACCACAGCCTACACCTGCTGGGCTCTGGCGATCCTTCTGCCTCAGCCTTCCGCGTAGTCGGAACTACAGGTGCCCGCTACCACGCCCGGCTAATTTTGAAAAATTTATTGTAGAGACGAGGCCTCGAATCCGCGGGCTCAGGTAATCCACTTGCCTCTGCCTCCCAGAGTGCTGGGATTACAAACTGAGCCACCGAGCCCGGCCAAAATCAGGATATTATAAACAACTTTCAGCCAATGAATTTGTCAACTTAGAGAACATCAACAAATTCTTCAAAAAATTCTTAACAATTAACTTTATTATTAATGATCTTTTTATTTCATCAAAGAAATTGAATATATTATTAAAAATCTTTCCACCAAGAAAATACTAGGCTTATGTCACTTCACTGATTAATTATTCTAAAAAAGAAATAGTACCAATCATAGATAAACTCTTCCGGAGTATAGAAAAGGAAATACTTCCTAACTTGTTTGTTGGTGCCAGTATAAATCTGCTACTAAAGCCTAAAAAGGAGTTTACAAAAACATAAAATTACAAGCTAATCTCTTTTCATGAATTTAGAGGCAAAAATTCTAAACAAAACAGCAAATCAAATTCGGTAATGTAAAAATGAATAGTGCAGTAGAACCAGTAGGGTTTATTCCAAGAATGTAGGTGTTTCCTTAAAAAAAAAAATGTAGGCAACCCAGTAGAAAATGAATAAAAGACTTATATAGGCATCTTATAAAGTTAGAAATCTGAATTGTCATAAACTCTCCTTCGATTCATTGGTGAGCTGCTTTCGGGACCATTTTTGCACACACCTTTCTCATGCCAAGATTTTTAGTTAAGATTTTCCTTTTTATCAATGTTTACTTGGCCTGCTATGCTTCTCACAGTAGCTGACAATTTTGATGCACAGTTAGAAGAATTGCAGCAATATTTTCATCAGTTATGCTCATTACTGGTTGTACTGACCTCTCTTCATCAGTGACACTTTCTCTTCCCTCAGAAACATGTTTGGTCCATTTGTACACTGCCATTTTCTTCATGGCATTGTCCCCATAAATGTGGACTAACGTGTCCCTGATTTCAGTTCCACTTTTGCCAAGTTTAACAGGAAATTTAATGTTTGTTCGTTGCTCTAATTCAAGCTCTGACATTCTTGTGATGGCACAAAAAACATGCAATGGTAATAACGAACACCACTCAGCAAGAACAGCCACATGTCGACACAAACACAGTTGTGAACACTGATATATATACCAAGCTTATGAAACCTTACTGAGTTGTTTTACAGTGCTGCCAATGTAAATGCATGGTGACAAGTTCACGAATTTAGTTGCCAGTTCTTGTACTAAAGCTGATCCAGCAATTCCACTCCTGGTTCTATATCTAACAGAAGTGCATACTATGTTCACCAAAAATATGTACAAAATTGTTCATCAAAAAATATGTACAAGATTATTCATAGCACCCAATTCTTAATAGCACCAAATGAGAAATAAACTAAATGTCCATCAAAAATAGACGAGGTAAATAAATTGTGTATTTGTAAAATGGCATGCCATGGAGAAATTAAAATGAACAAACTCCTGTCACACACAACATGAATAAATCTCACAAACATTATGTTGAACTAAAGAAGATAGTCAAAGAAGAGTACATAGTACATGAATTCATCTATATGAATTTTTAAAAAAATAAGCAAAACTAATATATAATGTTAGAATTAATGAAAATGGTTTTCTTTCAGAGTTAATGACTAGAAGTGGACATGAGATGTTTCTGGTGTGGTGGTAATTTTTTGTTTCTTGATCTAGTGCTGAATATGTGGATGTCTTCCATCTTCACACTTGAGATTTCTGTACTTTTTTGCTTTTTTTTTTGTACTTTGTCACAAAGTTTACTTTAAAAGACTGTGAGGAACCTCTTTGATAAGTTGTTTTTGTTTTGTTTGTTTTTATTTATTTTTATTTTTTTGAGTTGGAGTCTCACTCTGTCACCCAGGCTAGAGTGCAGTGGTATACTCAAGGCCACCCCAGCGTCGACCTGCTGGGCTCAGGCGATCCTTCCAACTCAGCCTTCCAAGTAGCCAGAACTACAGGTCTGTGCTACCATGCCTGGCTGATTTTCAATTTATTGTAGAGACGAGGCCTTGCCAAGTTCCCCAGGCTGGTCTTGAACCCATGGGCTCAGGCAAGCCACTCGCCCCAGCCTCCCAAAGTGCTGGGATTACAGGCTGAGCCACTGAGCTCAGCCTGTTTGTTTTTAGTCAGGGTCTCACTCTGTTGCCCAGGTTGGAGTGCACCATCATGGCTCACTGCAGCTTTGAACTCCTGGGCTGAAATGATTCTTCTGCCTCGGTCTCCTGAGTAGCTGGGATTATAGGCACTTGCCACCACGTGCTACATAAATTGTTAAATATGCTTCGATCAAATAGTAATTCCCTCAATTGATGTAAAGATAACAAGGGAAGATAGGAAGCAAAAGTCTTTTTCCTTTACCCAGATATCATGTGCATGCACAGGTATAAGAGGAAGAGGTCAGTGTAAAGCACGTGAGAAAGACAATTCCAGATAAATGGAAGATTGGCATTATTGGGAAGAAAAGATTTGGGGCAGAGACCTTCTGGGTGAGGTTAGGGCTCTGCTCAAAGAGGTAGTAAGCAATTATCTATTCACTGTCAGTTGGAGCTGTATGACAGATCAATGACCTTCAGGTGTGGAAGATGGGGACATTACTTCAAAGCTGTCATAAAGTTGGTTGAAACCACCCACCATATGGTGAATAGGAGATGGGCAGATGACTTTAACTCAGATCTTAACATCGATTATTTGTTCATTTTCCAACCACCTTACACTAGGGAGATTGTGTTTTTCCTAGGAGATGGAAAGTTAATTTACTTGTTCTGCTATTTTGGCTACTCTTGTTTTTTTAGCTATGGTAGGAAGCGTTCATCAGACTCTGAAAGAAAGCCCACTTTCCACTTTGAAAAATGACAAGCTTTCATAACTTTCAAGCTTCAGCTGAATTTTCACCATTTAGTTATGTTTTCCTCTAATTAGAATTTTGATTTTTTTTGGATGCGTGTGATTTTGGGGTGTGTATGTGTGTGTGTTCACATATATTCTGCTAACAAGATAATAATTTTCTATCTCTTTTCTTTGACCATAAAAAGTTCTTGGTGTACATAAAGTACAAAATCTGAGTTTCCTTGATCTTTGTCAATTTAAATCTTGTTTCTACTTAGGTAAGTCTCTTGAAAGTCATTGTTAGTCTCCTAATGAAACAAGAATGACACGAATAAACATGACTTCCTGTAGCACATAAATATAAGCTTACTTGGTTCTAATACTCATGTTGATATGGTGTTAATATACATTTAAATAACCTCAATCGACTGTATTAGGGGAATCAATTAAAAAACATAACCAAAGATGAAGGGCAAACCCACTCAAAGACATTTTATGGTTTTAGCTCTCAAAAAATTGTAAATCTTGGCTGCAATAGATTTAAAAAAAACCCTCTTCTATAATGTCAGCTGAGAAAATAGTACATTGTAACAGTATAACAGTAACAGTATACACACCAATAATAGTATACACACCAATTTACCACTCTGAGATCTTGTCATTAAAACTGTAAATTGGAGCGCAACAATAGTCAACCTAAAAACCTTCCAGAAAAGTGCACTGCAATAACAGTACAATATTTTCAGGAGCATTAAGTGCTGTGTTCATGTTCGTTTATTAGTCCTTGCAGTTTCCTGAAGGGAAATAAGTGACAAATGAAATTCCCATGATGCAAGAAAATCAGCAGGCAGCTCATCCAGGTTTCTGTGCTACCTAAGTGGTGAATGGTTGAAGCTGGAAGAGACCTCTAAGCCAGAGACCTCCAAGCAGAGTATCTCAAAGTGTGGTCTACACCTGCACTGCTACCACCTGGGATGCTGTTAAAACGAAACACACTAACAACAACAATCCTGGGACCCATTTGAGTGGGTTTTGGATTTGATTCAGAATCTCTGGGTATGCGGTCTGGAAATCTGTGTTTCTTTGTTTTACTAAGTTTCTCTAGTAACAGTGATGCTCACTGAAGGTTGAGACCTGTCCCCTAAAGAGGCCGTCTACTTAACTCCTTTGTTTTCCAATGAGTAAGTTCAGGTTCAGAGAGGGGAATTGATGTTCAGAAGGTGACCCGGCCATAATAACAATGTTAAGGTAAACTCGGATCTTCTTCCTACTCCCAGGCCAAGATTCTTTCTACCCTGTCTAGGTGCTTCTGAAGTTCCGTGAATGATATACACATCCTAAGAACTGATGCTGTATACTCAGGAATGTGACTTCAGATAA
The DNA here is from genome assembly GCA_963574415.1 of Tarsius wallacei. Taxonomy (NCBI): domain Eukaryota; kingdom Metazoa; phylum Chordata; class Mammalia; order Primates; family Tarsiidae; genus Tarsius; species Tarsius wallacei. The sequence goes on along the minus strand of CAUYQG010285928.1, from coordinate 10,086 downwards.
TTTTGAATTTCTCTAAACTCACATTTGATTTGACCTTTAAAACACGGTTAAAGGAAAGTTCAGAAAATATGGAGGAAAGCTTTTTCTTTTCAGCTATTTAGAAAGGAGGTAAAGCTGAGATACTAGGAAATTCTCTCTCTTACCACTCATGGAAATGTGGTTGAGCTACATATACAGTCATGTGCTGAATAACGATGTCTTGGTTAACCAGTTTCATACATAACCCAGCAATCTTATCCTAACCTTACTTTATTAAATTGCCTACAAACACTTGCTCCTCAAATTCTCATTTGAACGAGGTTTAACATCTCACTGGTTCCTTCATTAATTAGTGAGTAATACAATCTCTGATATACATTCATTAGACAGTTGAATGAGTATTACTATCTAAACTTCAAAATTATATTTTAACATGAGAAATAAATAACTGTTGAAGGCATGAATGTTGAGCAGCTGCTCTACGAAGTCTTGCCTGAGTCTACCAGCGTGCCTGGCAATCCTCCTTTCTGTTCCCACAACGCTTCACATATACAGAACATGTCTCTTGTATGTCATTTATCGAATTGCTGCAAATACCCCCTCAGGGCAGGGACCGTGAGTAGGCTTTACATTTCATTTTGCACATGGCAAATGTTTAATACATTTTTGCTTTCAGAATGATTCAGCTGATTAGGCTCTTGGTGACTGAAGATCCATCACAAGGGTAATTGCTGAACGAGGGCCAGGACTATATCATATGCATTCTCACTATACACTGTTCCAAGTAAACTTGCTGAAACAGGGCCAACACGGGCAAAATTGAGGAGAAATTACTTTGCTTTTAGAGACTTCCTTCTAGGTGGAAATAGTAATAATAGCATATACTAAAGTATATACTATAGTATAGCTACTGTTTAATGCATACATATTACACAAAGACAAACTTCTCTAGTTCATATATGTTATAAACATATAATATAATACATGTATAATATAAATAATTAAAATATATGATAAGTTATAAATTTATCTTATATTATAAATGTATCTTTCAACCTCATAATATCCTAGAAGTTAAGTAAGTCTTATCCTCATTTCCAGAAGAGGAAACTGAAACTCAGAGAGGGAGTGTGCTTAACAAAATTATATGCCTAGTAAGAGGCAGACAGAGGATTTGAGCTTGGATTTCTTTGATTCTAAAGCCCAGGAAGGAGTCAATCCAGATTCCATCACTTGTAGTTACCTAACCTCCCTGAGCTTCTGTTTCTTTATGATACCCGTGCTGCGGGTTATTGTGAAATCAGAAACATTGCACGAAAAGTACTACCATGGTGCCAGTCATATTGCTGGTGTCTAATTAAGGCGGTCAATAATCATGCTTGCCATTTTAACTCTGTTGGCACCTAAGTTTGCCTGTCCTATACACCTGACCTCCCCCTCACCTTCAGCTTAGACTGCTCCTTAGCTGTCAGGCTCCAAGCACCACACTCTGTCAGGGTTTATCCTTTGGAGCTACTGTCTCCTGCCCCAGTGCAGTGCTTTTCAGATTTCAGTCCGTGTGGGAATCGACTGCCAGTCTTGTGAAGACACAGATCCTGATTCAGTGGGTCTGGGGTGAAGCCCAAGACTCTGCATTTCTAACAAGTTCCCAAGTGGTGCTGCTCGGGCCATCTTTCCCTAGCACCTTCCCTTGCTGTCTGCCTTGTCCCCCACCCTCCATCCCAGTCTCATACACTGGAGAGGTTTTTTTCTGCTATGTGATAACAGAAAACTGGACATAAACCATTTTCCCAGGTAACAGACTTGCATTTTAACTGTTGTTTTCTGCAGCTCATAGTTCTCCTCCCTCTACAGTCTCCATGCATGTAACAAAGAATTCACTGATCATTTGAAACAGCTGTGAAGAAAGGGTACTATTTGTGAATAAAGAGGAACACGGGGTAAGGTTGGAGGTGAGAAGGAGGAAGCTTTTTGATGTTGTCAAGTGACATATCATAATGGCCATTTACTTGTACAGGTTTATTTATCAAGTAAACAAAATAATCCACCATAGCTTCAAAATTCCTAAAACAAGCTAATGAATTCTCTTCTTTTATGAGCCTATCTTTCATCTTAAAAGTAGGTTATGAATGCCAGGACAGTATTCCTGTAGAAAATGTTGATTAACTTTTTTGTACAATTGAGCTGTTAATAGGCAGTGCTGTAGCTCTGGGAAATCAAACAAATATTGACAGAGCCCAGTAAAATGGTGTGGTGATTATTATACCTTTTTTCCCACAGACCAACTGGGGCCCTCCCACGGCAACCCTCAGGCAAACTCTACCCTTAGGGGAGAGAGAGAATAATTGACACAATCAATCCTTATTTATCCAAGTTTAGAAAAAAAACCCGTTTTGTTAACAAAAAGTATACATATAATGTATATAAATTCCTCTCTACAATGTTATTTGTGCTATACCTGTTTTTATATATGAGGATATTGAGTCAAAGGGTTTAAGTATAAGGATAAGGTCCTGGAGAATTGTTATCTAAGGAAAAAAATCAATCTCGCAGAAATTTCCAGTTTTATTGACCAGGGCTTGGGAAAATATTTTGCACGTGCCAGTATTTTATGCATCCATCATCATCATCATCATCATCATCATCATCATCACCTGGAAGATGGATATGCACTTTCATTTAAGTGTACAAACATAGCAAACATGCTGGTAAGAGATATTATGTCGTACAAAGGAGCACGCTCTAAATGTTTGTGCTTAAAAAGAGCTGCCGTTAAAAGCAGTTAACTTTGTCAGTGACCCTGTTGGTTGCTTACCCAATTACACCCTGCAGCTGCTCCTGCTTCTGTGCCTAGCTACCACCTCGAGCTTGTTGTCAGACTTTGACAAATAAGAAGGCAAGATAAGAAAATACTCAATACTGCTTTCCTCCCATTCAGCCAGGGCTTGAGTAGGTACCCCAATCTGGTCTTAAGGAGCCTGAAAGGCAGTTGACTGGATAGGGGCTGCTGGGAAAGATCTTCCTCCCAGATAAAAAAAGAGGCGTGTAAAGAACATGTTTTTCTTCTGCATTTAGGACTGATTGTGTAAAGACATGATGCACTGGAACCGAGGCAGCCATTTCTAATCACTAGAACAAAAGGCTGAAAACAAAAACTGAACTCTGAGTACATAGATGGGAAAGTCAGAAAGAGCCTGGGTCCTCAATGGTGTTGTGGAGCTCTTACTTCAATTGTGGAAATGCCCTTGCTTCCAGATTTCTTGCTCTGTGAAATGATAAATGCCCCTTTTGTTTCAGGCCTTATTAGCTGGCTTTCTTCTGTTTCTTGCAGCCCAAAACATCCTGACTGGTCTTCCAGTCCTGGAGAAGGGGGCCTCTGGTATAGAGACTGGGCACTTTCATGGCAGAGAAAGCTGTACTCTCCGAACTCTTCCTGAGGTGGCAGAGAGCATACCTGTGGTCAGCTGCACTTGGAAAAAGACTCTATCTAATGGAAGACATAGGAATTTGCTCTGCCAGCCCTGATCAGGCAGCTGACCCTGCTTCCTTCCTGTGCCAAATTCCTGTGCCATTTGTAACAAAATCTCAGGTTTGGGGCCAATGGTGGTTTTTAAAACTTTTAGTTTTATGGATAGACAGATGTTTGGAGAAGTTTATTTTTCTGAATGCGGCCTATAAATTATAGTCTTCTCAGTCATATGCGTGGAATAGAATTTAAAAGCAGATTACTAACAGACAGAGCCATTTATGTCCTTTGAAAACGCTGCCACATATAAAGGTCTTTTCCTTAAGGTAAACAGTTTTCACTATTACAAACACCTGAAACTGAACCTAGACTCAGGCTATATTATGATGGGAGGGGATATGTGTTTAGGAACAAGGTGGGAACTATGAAGTCATACAGCACTATTTTTGGAAACTTATAGAAGTCGTTTGTTAAAAATAAATGAGAAAGTATGTTGATCTTTCCTGTCCATTTTCATTTTGTTTTGTACAGCACCAAAAGTTGCTTTTTAAGATATTTAGATGAATCCCTCTTCACAGAGATTAATTTTAATTTTGTGTAATCATATTATTGTAGTTACTGCCTGCGTATTTGACATTCAACATTTTAAAAAGTGGAAGATTTTAGAATGAGAAATTCCTTACCATTTTTGACTTAAAGCTTCAAGATTTCAAACGTTAAGAGAACAAAGATAATGGTTAACCTCCATGATATCCTTTATTTCATCATATTTTTCAAAATCTATTTGTCTATGCCTGTGCAATTTATAAGTAAAATGCATTTCCTTCCACATGCATATGAAAAAAAATTGGCAAAGGAAAACTGTACTGGGTGGTACTCATTAAATTTAGAAAGTATAAGATCTAAGTCATCAAACAAGCAAACAAAAACAAAACAAAAGGCAGTGTCACTGAGGACACTGCATGACAAAAACCACAAATACGTCATCCACATCAGCTCTGGCTCCTTGGTTCTGTGTTCACTCTTCCAAAGACTGATGGAGAAGAAAAATTCTAAGGGGTGGAAGGCCAGTGGATGACTAGACCTAGTCAGTCTATGGATTCAGCCCACCTACATGTTCTTCTTTCACTCCTCTAACCACACATCGGATGGCTACAGCCTCAGCCACCCTCTTAGCCAATCCTACAGGCACGAACACTTGAAGTTTCCAGGTATCCCACCCTCAGCACCTTTGCTATGCTTTCTGTTTGAAGTTCCTTCTTTTCATTGCTGGGGCTTACTTTTACTTCCAGAATGTAGTTGAGCATCATTTCCTCTATGCAGTCTCATGGAAGATCTCCTTGTGGTAGAGCAGATCATTCTCACCTTTGGGCGCTTCTAAATCTTGTCTGAATTTGGCATGTATCACATAGCATTACACTTATATTTAAACTCTTTCCACTGTGAGAACACATCGTAGGTAGTTGGTAAATAATTCTGGTAATCAAAGAATCTGTCCTATTCTTGGGCCCTATCCTCCCTGCCTTATAACACAGTTCTTACAACTGACTTGCCTTCATCATTCCTGAGTTTCTCTTGGGGTAATTGCTCAATAACACAAACATATTCAAGGGTGGTGGATTTGTGTTGTCTTGTTCCCTTCCCACTCGATTGTTGGACTCTAGCTAAACATACCAGTGTCAGCCTTGCTGTTTGTTTATAGACCATCCACGAGCCATGTGACAACTTCCAAATTTCACCTGCTCTAGACATTTGATGACTCAAACCCAAGTCCCTGTTCCCTGGCCCCCAGACTGTTGGTTTATAGTTGGAGAACTCTGCCATCAGCAGCTAGACCTCCCCCAGCATTTGTTCCTCTTCCTAGCCACCCACCAGTGGACAAAAGTGGTGCCTGATTTGATCTTCCAGCTTTTCAAGTATATAACTGGTAGTGCCCTGCAGAATCTCAATATATGCCAGAGAGACTCCAATAGATTTGGGAACAGCTTGGATTTGAGGAAGAATACAGACAAATATGAAACAGGGGCCAAAAGCGAACTGATGCTAACTGGGTGATTAGGAACATGGAAGTAGCAGAGAGGAAAGAAAGTCCATAAGTAGGAATATTTTTAGGAAGATAATGAGTTCAGCTTTTAAAACTGATGATGAGTAGTTTTGGACATACCCAGGAGTGATATTAAATATTAAATGAGCTGTGACTCGGCATCAACCAATCAGTACAGATGCCAGTATTAAGCTATGTGGGCAACTGCCAGCCTAGTATATAACATGTGTGGTGGAGGAGCTGGCAGAGCAAGTTACTGGAAGTTCACAAGGGTCTTTAGCCTGGGCCAGGCTCAATAAATCCTAGACAAACTTTCCATTTAAACCTCAACTGTTTTTTTCCTTGTCCCTCCCTCAGATGTTTAGACTATAGTTATATACCAGTAGGTAGTATAGTTTTAACCTTTTTTCACCCCCTGTTTAGCCCTTAGTTTATCTTTAGGTTACCTCCAGACTCTTTGTTAAAGCACTGTTATACTCATCCTTGTACCCGATTTTATGACTTGGTAAGAGCATGGCCAGCCATCTCCCCTTCGGCATGTAAAGACCCCTTTTATCCTCACAAACAAGAGAGGGCTGACTACTATGGATTTATGCAAATTTACTTTTTAACCTGCCAGCCAAAGGATAGGGCATAGAGATTAATTCTTAAGATGTTTTTCAGCTTTTGAATGTTGTGTTCCAGGGAGGATGTTTTTGATTTTTCTTTTTGGCAGGTTTGATGTAGAAATAAAGATGGAAAGTTAATTGTCAGCTCTGGGCATTCAAAGAAGGTGAGGGTTTTTGCCCACCTTGCTTAGAAAGGACAAACTTATTGCCTAAGGATTTAACACTGGATTAGTAGCTTCTGATTCAAATTGAAAATACAATAAATGTCAAATAACCAAATTGGTTGCATTGGGGGTCACTCATTAGAGAGAACAGGGAGATAGCATAGCTAATGAGAACATCTCTAGCAGGACTAGTAAGAATGTCGGATTCTAGTCCCATCTGCTAGTGTTATACTGGGAACTCTGGAGTATGAAACTTTGATTTTCCCAGATTCCTTCAGTCCTGGCATTTTTCAAGGAGAAATGCAAATTCACTTCTCTTTTTACCTCATAGATGTGTAGGAGGTTTGTGCAGCTGGAAAGCACTGACTTATGTATCTAGAAGCCTTTGTCCTTTCGTTTTAATTGGTTTAATGGGTATAAGGAGTGTTGATAGTGGGGCTGTTTATCATGCAAGGCAGTCCTTTGCCTGTTCAGTGGAGACAGACTGCCACCTCAGAATCTCTGGGTCTTGACTCTGCCCTGAAATTTGCCAAGTGATGACATAAACACCCACTCAAATGTCTGTGAAATGTCTGTCTCTTGAGTGTTCCCTTTGATTCATCTCCCATCCCACCCCCTGAAACTCATTTCCTGACTGACCTTGCTCCAATCCCAGGAGTAAGCTTCCTGGCCTTGATCCTGGGCTGGCAGAATCAGCCACCTACTCTGAACGTTCAAAATGCTCCTCTTGGCCAGTGTCTTCTTGCTCCTAGATGAGCAGCAAGGTGTCAGAGGCATCTCACTTCTTAGTGATCTTAAAAATGTACTTTACCTGGCTTTAGGCCCAGGGTTATCTGGAAGGAATAATATGTTGGCTGACAGCTACACTTACAGAGATAAACTTTGTGGATTTCTCAAAGTTTTGAGGTATATATTCTTTTTTTTTTTTTTTTTTTGTTGGTGTAGCACACTGTCGCCCCGACTGGAGTGCAGTGGCCGCTCCCGGCCACCGCAGCCTCGACCTGCTGGGCTCCGGGGATCCTTCCGCCTCAGTCTTCCAAATAGCCGGAATTACAGGCGCGCGCTACCATGCCCGGCTAATTTTTTGATTTATTGTAGAGATGAGGTCTCACTTGCCCAGGCGGGTCTCGAACCTGCTGGCTCAGGCAATCCACTCACCTCAGCCTCCCAAAGGCGCGGGATTACAGGCTGAGCCACCGAGCCCGGCTGTATATATTCTTTATAGTTAAGAATGACTTCATGAAAAAACGTACCTACTCTCTGCCTTTAACCATGCCTAGGTTTTTCCTTACCTTGGAATATAAATTTGTGCTTCCCCTCATTGCTTTTTCAAGCCACTGTATTGACACAGCCACCTTTGACTGCCAAATTCCTGAACAGGTAAATTATATGAGCTGTGTTAATTTCTTCATCACTATCCTCATATTAAGTCTTTGCAATCTAATTTTTACTCCCACCAGGCAACTGAAATGATTTTTTCTTGTGCTTTTATACCAGTCCTATGTCCTTTTCTTAGTTATTACTCCATTACGTCTCCCTGAAGTATTTGATACTATTGATTATCTCTTTTCTTTAAAAATTTGTCCAAGGCTCTGTCTTTGTCCAAGGCTCAATCTCCATCCTAAGTTCTTCAATGCAGGAAACAAACTGATAGGGTTTAAATTTTGGATCTAATCACTTATTGGTTGTGGGACTCTGGGCAAGTTACCTTATATTTTCTCTGTTTCCTCAACTAGAGAATGTAATGATGGTGATAATAAAGTATACTTTGGTGGATTTAATGAGTAATATATAGAAAAGGTTTAGCGCTATATCCTGGTACTGTATTAAACACTAAAAAATGTTAACATCGTTAATAGTATCTACAGTTCTGCCTTCTTCATATATCCAGTAATTCACCAAGTCATTTCTCTTTTTAAATAATCTATTTTCCATCTCTGCTTCATTTTCACTATCCTTTGAATGAACGTCATTGGGCCTTAGAGCTAGAATGTCATAGCCTCTTTGCTGTGTGATGTATCACTTATTAGGCTGCTTCTCAGTTCAAAAAGGTTCCCCACTATCAATAAATCACATTCAAATTCTTCAACTAAGAATCCAGGGCTCAACATCAATTGTTCCTGCTTTAGTGGTCACCTTGAGTTCCTGCAACTTAATATGTAAGTATTCTGCTCCAGTCAAGTCAGTCAACCTCCCTGTTCCTGAAAATGCCATGCCATTTCCATTACCTGAGAATACCATTTAGATCTTACCCAATAACTGCCTTGGGTAAGAGACATAGGGGATAGGTTATGTGAGTTTTTGAGTTGAATCCTATGTTTTCTTTTTTCTTGATTTACTAATTTTGTTTGTTTCTTTTTTTTCTTTATTGATACCTTTGATTAGCTGTCTGTGAAGGGGTTTATAAGAATATATTTTGAGCCGGGCTTGGTGGCTCAGCCTGTAATCCCGCGCCTTTGGGAGGCTGAGGTGAGTGGATTGCCTGAACCTGCGGGTTCGAGACCCGCCTGGGCAAGCGAGACCTCATCTCTACACTAAATCAAAAAATTTGCCGGGCGTGGTAGCGCGCGCCTGTAGTTCCAGCTACTTGGAAGGCTGAGGCGGAAGGATCGCCGGAGCCCGGCAGGTCGAGGCTGCGGTGGCTGGGAGCGGCCACTGTACTCCAGTCTGGGCAACAGAGTGAGACTCCAACTAAAAAAAAAAAAAAAAGAATATATTTTTAGAGGTATTTTTTTTTAACTTCATGTTATTCATGTATTTGGTATCCTTGATATTTCTTACAAATATGTCTTTGATTTTGAAGAAAGAAGAGAATCCTTCTGAAAGTCTTGAAAACAGAATACAAAGTTCTAGGGGGCATAAAAAGTATAAAACCTAGAAGCACACAGTTCATAGTAGCAGTTCGCTAGATCTGCTAATGGAAAGTATTGTTTAATTAACTGAACATCTACAGTGTGCCAGACATTATGTAGTAAATACAATTGTATATATAGTGAATGCCAAATAATAAATACAACTAGCCTTGTTTCTCCCTAGTTACCATCCAGTCACTCTTTTCAGTATCAAGACAAAAGACTGCATAGCATGCCATGACCTTTAAGTTCTCTTTAGAAGGAAAAAAATTAGGTTCCAGATTATATCCCATGGGATTTATTGCCAAATTCACTGACCTAACTTTTGAGTGTTAATTTTTAAACAACTTGTGCTTATTGAGCTCCTAATATATTAAACTGATAAGAACAGATACTACACTTGATCTTAGCCAAAAGGCCGAGAAGCGATGAGCTCCTAATATATTGAAGGCACTGTTTTAGTTCTATAGAAAACCCCAAAGAAGAATAAAACACTGTATTTTACATGTTCTGGACTTGGCAGTATTTTCTGTGCTGCATATATATTTTCAAAAATCAATTTTTATGAAAGAAATACATCTACAAAGTTAAAAATGCCAAACACTACTGAAAGATATAATAAAAAATGGCATTCTTTTACTTTGCTTCTTCCTGAGTGTCACTACCTGGAGCAACCACAGTTAGGTCTTATAGTGTTGTTGAGCTACTTAAACTCAATATTTCGAAGTAATATTTCTTGACATTTTGATTCTTGAAGAATGAGAATTTATCTCTCTTATTACCCCAACCTCTGCTCTCACCTTCCTCTTTTTAAGATAATTATAATTTTTTTTTTTTGAGTTGGAGTCTCACTCTGTCACCCAGACTGGAGTGCAGTGGCTGCTCCCAGCCACCGCAGCCTCAACCTGCTGGGCTCCGGCGATCCTTCTGCCTCAGCCTTCCAAGTAGCTGGAACTACAGGTGTGCGCTACCA
>CAUYQG010285921.1:0-20679 GCA_963574415.1 Tarsius wallacei | reverse complement strand
CCCGGCTGATTTTTTGATTTATTGTAGAGATGAGGTCTCGCTTGCCCAGGCGGGTCTCGAACCCGCGGGCTCAGGCAATCCACTCACCTCAGCCTCCCAAAGGCGCGGGATTACAGGCTGAGCCACTGAGCCCGGCTCAGTAGACATTTAAAATGAGTTCAAGTGAGAAGACCAGAGTTCATAAAGATGTAAGTTTGATAATCATCAATTTATACATGGTATTTGAAGATATAAAACTAGGTGATGTCATAAAATAATAAATGTCAATAGAGAAGTCATTCCTGGAACATTCCAGTGTTTAGATATCAGGGAGATGAGAAAGAACAAGCAAAGGAGACTGGGAAGGAGCAGTCAGTAAGATGGAGAAAACTAAGAGTGTGATATCTTAGAAAGCTTGTGAGAAAAAGTGTTTTAAAGAAGAGAGAGTGATCACCTATGTTGAATGTGGCTTACAGGTCAAGTAAGATAAGAGGACTAAATATTGGCCATTGGCTAATTAGCAGTGTGGAATTATTCTGGGAACCTGATAGGCAGTTTTAGCATAATGGAAGAATTTAGCAGAGTCAGAAATAGAGATAATTTAGATTATATTTTGAGTGTGAGAGGCATAGGAAAGTTGGAGTAAAGTTTGTTAAAAGAAGTGGGATATGGCCAGGTGCAGGGGCTCACACCTGTAATCCCAGCACTTTGGGAGGCCAGGGTGAGCAGATTGCTTGAGCCTGGGAGTTCGAGACCAGACTGGGCAACATAGCGAAACCTCATCCCGACAAAAAAAATCAAAAAAGTAACTGGGCGTGGTGGTACATGCCTTTAGTACCAGCTACTTGGGATGCTAAGGTAGAAGGATTGCCTGAACCCAGGAGGTTGAAATTGCTATGAGTCATGATTGTCATGATCATGCCACTGCATTCCAACCTGGGTGACAGAGTAAGACCCCCCCAACCCCCCCCAAAAGTGGGATATGTGGAAAGAAAAGAAGGAAAATTGCAACAGACAGGCTTATTAAAAAGAGAGTGGGATGCTTAACCACCTTAAATACTTGGCAGCATTTCTTAGTGCCTTCACTGTTTTATTTCATACAGGATTTTGAAACAAAAGACGAACTTCATGGTTCAGGTTTTTGAGTACAGTGATTTACCTTCTTTGGGGGATGACAAGATAGCCATGTAAGAACTGGGAAAAGGGCCGTTGTGCTTTTCTGTTCCTGATAACTGGCCCCATCAGCAAAACTCTTTTAGTTCCACTCTGCCTTCTCTTGCCCATTATTTGGGGGAATGAGAAAGTAGTTCAGGTGTGAGGAGGGAACAAGGTAAGCTTTCTATTAGTGACCTGACTCTTCCCTCTGGTAATGGCAGGTGACTTAGTAGAGCTAGATTAGTGTTAAACATTAATCTTCTAGATCTCAGACTTCATCTCCACTGAAGAAAAAAAAAATGGAAATTTGTGTCAATTTGAAAAGTTTTTACTTTTAGTGAATTTTGCGAAAATGTATATCTATACTAGCTGTTAAGGCAAGAACATTGGAAGAGACCTTGTGTTAAAAAGAGTTTATGCTAAACAGACCAGTCCTCATAGTAACTTCTAGTCCCAAAATCTCTTAAAGAGACCATAGGATGAGCTGACAGCGGAGCCATAACTGGTCAGTAGGTTAGGGCAGTTCGATAGCAGTTTGTATTCTTTTGCTTATACTCATGTTCATACAAATACAAACTGGGAAAAAAACAAATCTGGCAGTAGCTGTGGAATATATGAGGGAACTTGGAGTAGACCACAAATGAGTAGAAATTAGGAGTCAGTATAAGTTATGAGGTAAGGAAGAGCTATGTCAGTAGAGAGTGGAGTAGTTGGGTAAAAACATCAGAAGTACAGAAATAGAGATGCCGAATCTTCATTATGGTAGGGAAGCAATAAGCTCCTGGCAGCAAAGCAGTGATATATTGTATAAGACCTGCATTCAGACTTGAACTCATTTTTGGTATTAATCAGTGTGATCAGACTGTTCTTTACTTTCTGATTTTCGTTGAGATTCTTGCCTGTTTCCTATAACCATTTTTGTCTTTGCAATAAAATCCCTTCTTCCGTCTGAAAAGGGCCTAGTAACTAACATTAAACTGAGTATAAAGTTAAAGCTTACCAGCTTTGTTGGCAGTAGTGGAAAACTGTCGGGGGGGGGGGGCGGGGACTGGCAGTTGAGGGAAACTGCTAAGGGAGGAAGGGGCATACCTCATCAACAAGGGTTACCTGCATGATCAATGTTTGTATACCTAACCCTGAATTGTACCCCACATCTTTATAATAAATAATAAATTTTTAAAAATGTTTTCTTTGTTGAAATCATACAAAAGAAAAATGCAACAGAGTACTTTAACAGATTACAATAAATCACTTAAAATGTTAATTTGAAGTTGTGCTCTAAGGAATAAATATGTTTTATATAAACTGAAGTACAAGTCTATTTTAGAAGTTAATACTCTTTGTACTTTAATGATATTAAAACCGAGGAATGAAATGTTTTATTAACTTTTCAGAATTTTTAAGTGGCTGTGTTGGATTTACCATCCCTCATCTACCCCCCTATTTTAAAAAGCCCTTTAAAATCTACACAAAATAAATGAAACGACAGATTTTAGACTCTGGACTACAGCAATGCAGGATTGTGATCTTTGAAAGAAAGGTAACAAACTAGGTGAGCTCTTTAATCTCCCAACCACCCCAGATTTCTGCCTGGAGGCACATTCCAAATTGTGTAGCAGGAATAGGGAATCTTGAGCAAAGAACAGTGGTGTTAACAAGTTGAAGAAGAGATAGAGATCAGAATTTATGGAAGCTGAAGCAGCTGGAAGTTGTAGTGCAGAGTTCCATCCAGCAGAAGGACATTATGTTGAAAATAATGCTAAAAGTGTGCATAGAAGTCTCCTTGACTTTTTGCTGTATTCTAGAATGTACATGCATAGACTGGAACTATAAAGCCAGACACAGAACAACCAGATTGATGGGAGTTTTTACTACGTAGAAGGGAAAGTCCTTGTAGATAACTCAGGACGTTTAGTGGAAATCTGCAAATGGCCACATGGGAGAAGGTAGGGCTAAACTAGATTAATAAAGGAATGTTTTAAATACCTTTATGTTATTATTAATTTAACAACTTGGGTTAATTGGGCAAATCCTTGAAAGATACAGGTTACCAAAGGAACAAGAAAAAATATTAATAGCCTTATATATTAAAGATATTGAATTTGTAATTGAAAACTCCAGGCCTAGGTAGCTTCACCCGTGAGTTATTTCAAACATTTAAGGAAAAAGTAATAACAATCTTAAACTCTTTAAAAAAATAGAGGAGGAAGGGAACATTTCCCAACCCATTTCATGAGGCCAACATTACCCTGATAGCAAAAATAAACACAGAAATAACAGGAAAATAAAACTAAAAAGCAATGTGCCTCTTGACCATAGACACAAAAATATTTGGCAAAATATTAGCTTTCAGGAATACATATAAAAGGATGATACACCATGACCAAATGGGTTTTAATGCAAAGGTGCCAAGGTTGATGTAACATTCAAACATCAAACTAGTATAATTTACTGTATCAGTTGAATAAAGGAGAAAACCTATGTGATCATCTAAGTATATGTAGAAAAGCTTTTGACAAAATTCAGTACCCGTCTATGATTAAAAACTCAGCAAGCAAAAAATTAGAAGGGAACTTTGATCAGCCTGATGAAAGTCAGCTATAAAACAATCTTACAGCAAATATCATACTTAATGGCGATAACTGAATACTCTTGAGATCAGGAACCACTCATCACTTCTGTTCAACATTGTACTGGAAGTACTAGTCACTACAAAAGGCAAGGGGAGCGGAGGAAGGCATACACATAGGAAAGAAGAGAGTAAAACAGCACTTATTTGTACGTATGATCTTGAATGTAGAAAATACTGTGGAACCTATAAAAAAAAGCTACTAGAACTGAACTAATAAATGAGTTTAGAAGGGTCACAAGAACAAACCTAGTATACAAATACCAAGTATATATACAGTCGTGTGTCACTTTGTAGTCAGGGATGTGTTCTGTGAAGGGTGTCATTAGGCAAGTTTGTCATTGTGTGAACAGCATGCATTGTACTTATACAAACCTAGATGGTAGAGCTTGCTACACACTTAGACTATGTAGTATAGCCAGTTGCTCCTAGGCTCCAAACCTGTACAGCATGCGACTATACTGAATGCTGTAGGCAATTGTAACAATGGTATTTGTGTACCTAAATATATCCAAATATAGAAAAGGTACAGTAAAAATATGGTATTATATTCTTATAGGACCACCATCATATATGTGGCCCCTCCTTGACCAAAATGTCATTCTGCCACATGTGACTGTATATATTAGTGATGAACAATTGAAAATAGAAACAAAGTAATACAATTTATAGTGACATACAAAATGAAATGCCTAGAGATAAATTGAACAAAAATTGGAAAAGACCTATACAATGAAAACTACAAAACATTGCTGAGAAAAATCTTTAAAGGCCTAAGTAAATGAAGTACTACATTCATGGATCAGGAGGAGGTCAATATTCTTAAGATGTCAGTTCTCCCCAAATTGATTGATAGAGCAGAATAATCCAAGCCAAAATCTAATCAGGCATTTTTGTAGAGATTGAAAAACATTCTAAAATGTATGTGGAAATTAAAAGATGCTGGTGCATGGTTTGGCAGATTTTTGCAAACCAAATTTGGCCCACTGCATGTTTTTAGAAATTGCTTTAACACTGCTTCACATAATGTGTTTGTGGGGTGCCTATGACTGCTTTCTCAGTAAAAATGGCAGAGTCAAGTAGTTGTATGGTCCACAAAACTTAAAATATTTTACAGAAAAAAATTTGCTGACCTCTGCCCTAGAGTATCCAAAGTAATTTTGAAAAGATGACAAAACTAGAGGACATGTACTACCTAATTTCAATAGTAATAAAGCTATAGTAATGAAGACAGTGTGATAATTGGCATGAGCATAGACATATAGGACAATGGAACAAATAGTATAGAAACAGACCCACACGTATACAGTTAATTGCTTTTTGACAAAGATAACAAGGTGATTCAGTGAGAATTGGTAGTTTTTTCCAACAAATGGTAGTTGAACTGGATGTCAGGTTTTAAAAAACTGAACCTCAGGCTTGACTTCACAACATATACTAGGGGTACCCCCCAAAACCGGAATTATCTGATTAAAGTACAGGCTTCCTCCTCTAGGTTCTAGTGTTCTAGGAACCCATCAGCATCAGAGTAACAGCTAGTGTTGTTTTGAGAGGCTGCATTAGGCTTCAATGAATATTTTTTTGGAGATTCAATGTGTTTGCTCATTTCATGATGGGTGATTTACATGAACAATATGCAGCAGTTCAACTTACCTGCCCACACTGCACTGAGTGTTTTCAGCAGTTTTTGACCAAGAACTGGCATGACCCCATGCCCTATCGTCCCTATTCACCCTATCTCACTCTGAGTAACTTTTTTTGTTTGTTTCCCCTAATGAAAGAAATTCTCAAAGGGAAATGTTTTTCCAATGTGGAAGAGGTGAGACAAAAAAACTTGTAAAAGCACTAAAAGGCATCAAAATTGACAAGTTCAAAAACTGTTTTGAGTGGTGGAAAAAGCATCCCAATAGGTGTATTGCATCAAACAGAGAGACTTTGAAGGTAACTGAGGTTTAAATGCATAAGAATAAATACATAATTTTTTAAATAAATAAATTTTAGTTTTTTGGGGATTCTCCCTTGTACAAAATTTAGCTAAAAATGGCTCAATAGGTCTGATGTAAGAGCTCAAACTTACAGATGAAAACATTAGAGAAAATCTTCTGGTCAACAATTCTTAGAATACATAAAGGACAAACCATAAAATTAAAGAATTTTAATTGGACTTCATTAAAATAAAATCTAAGGATGCTGTTATAAAAATGCAAAGGCAACATATAGACTGGGAGAAAATACTACAATATATACATCTCAGAAAGAACTTGATTCCAGAATATAGAAAGAGTATAATGGTATTATAGTAGTAATTATTCTTGTTTCCAGAATGTAACAAAAAAGGTCAATTAAACTGATTTGAACAGACACTTCACAATAGTATATAAGGATAGCAAATAAGCACATGAAAACATGCTCAGTATCAGGTAGTCAGTCATTAGGGAAGTATACATTAAAACCACAAAGATATTGCTATATACCTGTTAGAATGACTTTTTAAAAAAACAATAACAAATGTTGAGCTATAGGGCAACTGGGACTCTCATTTTGAGGTTGAGAATGCAAAATGTTAAAACCACTTTGGAAAAGTTTTGTCGTTTCTCATGAAGTTATACTTTTCATACAACCCGGCAGTTTCACTCCTAGAAACTTATGTTCACAGAAAAACCTATAGGTATATGTTCATAGTGGGTCTATTTGCGATTTTCAAAAACTGGTAACAACTAATATGTCCCTCAATTGGGGAATGAATAAACGCACTGCAGTATATGTGCCTTGAAATAGTATTCAGCGGTAAAAAGAAAGGAAGTGCTGGTAACCTACAGAAACATGGATGGATCTCAAATGCATAATGCTAAGTGAAAGAAGCCAGAATCGAGCATACTGTATGATTCCAATTGCGTGGTATAAGAGAATAAAACAGATCAGTGGTTTCCTGGGATTGGGAGGAGAGGTTGACTACAGGGGGTGGTATCATGGGATTGATGGAAATGCTTTTTCATTGAGTAGTAGTTGCATAACGGTATACATTTGCCAAAACTTGTAGACCCGTGGGCACAGTGGCTCATACCTGTAATCTCAGCACGTTCAGAGGCCAAGGACAGAGGCTTGCCAGAGCTCAGGAGTTCGAGACCTGGGCAACATAGCGAGACCTCATTTCTAGAATACATAAAAAAAAAATCAGTTGGGCGTGGGGGCGTGCACTGTTGTCCCAGATACTTGGGGGGGCTGCGGCGGAAACATCACCTGAACTCATCGGGTCGAGGCTGCACTGCATTTCAGCTTAGGTGACAGAGTGAACATTATGCTTTTTTTTTTGAGTTACCATCCAGTGCAACCACACCCGCCTTTTTTGTTTGTTTTGCTTTTGGTTTTGAGTCGGAGTCTCACTCCGTAACCCAGACCGGAGTGCAATGGCACGCTCCTGGCCACCGCACTCTCGACCTGCTGGGCTCCGGCGATGCTTCCGCCTCAGCCTTACAAGTAGCGGAAACTGAGGGTGTGCGCTACCACGCCCGGCAAGTATTTGATTTATTGTAGAGACGAGGTCTTGCCAAGTTGCCCAGGCTGGTCTTGAACCCGTGGACTCAGGCACTCCTCTCGCCTAGGCTTCCCAAAATGCCGGGATTACAGGCTTGAGCTACCACGCCCGGCCTTTTTTTTTTTTTTTTAAATTTATAGAAACGAAGCCTCGCTGTGTTACCTAGGCTAGTCTCAAACTCCTGGACTCAAGCGGTCTTCACGCCTCAGCCTCTCAAAGTGCTGGCATTATAGGCGTGAGCCACTGCGCCTCACCATCTTAATTCTTTTAATGGATTTTGTTTTTTTGAATTGGAGTCTCACTTCATCACCCAGGCTGGAGTACAGTGGCATGCTCCAGGCCACCGCAGCCTCTACCTGCTGGGCTCCTGCGATCCTCCCTCCTCAGCCTTCCAAGTACCTGGAACTACAGACGCACGCCACAGCGCCCGGCTAGTTTTTGTGGTTTTAGTGTAGGGACTGCATTCCAGCTTAGGTGACAGAGTGAACCCTGTTGCCCAGTCTGGTCTTGAACCCCCGGGCTCATACTGTCTTTTCTCCTCGGCCTCCCAAAGTGCTAGGATTACAGGATGAGCCGCCGCGCCCGGCCTAATGGATTTTTTTTAAAGTGAGCAACTGGGCTGGGCGCGGTGGCGTACGCTGTAATGCTAGCACTTTGGGAGGCCTACGTGAATCGCTTGAGCCCACGAGTTGGGGACCAGCCTCGGCAGCATAGCGAGACCTCATCTCTTAAAAAAATACAAAAACAAAAAAGTAGGGCGTGGTGGTGCTCGCCTGTAGTCCCACCTACTCGGAGGATGGGGCGGAAGGATCACGTGAGCACAGCATCCGGTGCTGCAGTGAGTCGAAGTCGCGGCGCTGCGCTCCAGCCTGGGTGTCAGAGTGAGACCTTGTCTAAAAAAAAAAAAAAAAAAAAAGGTAAGAAACTGGCTCGTTGGAGGATTGTAAATGTAAATGTGAGAGGATCCTCATGGTGTCTTAGTGATAGACAATCTTACTTAGGTTGCCATTGAATCTTATCTAAGTGTAGAAATAATAATTTATTTTAGGTGAGAGGTTTGTCGAAATGATCTTGGTAGATTTTGGTCAGTTAGACAGTGGTAAAGATGTTTGGAAGCTATCGAGGTCCTGACCATTATTTCTATTAGTAAACTAGAAATCCATGGCTTCTTTTGATTTCTATACTTGTGTGGTAAATGTGTATGGCATCAACTTTAGCCCGATGCATTTTATGTTGTCAGCTACCTTTTGATATCAGATTTCAGTGCCAAAGTTTTCTACATAGAATAAAAAGGTAAAAGATGCCTGCACAGAACATTTCTATCCTAACCATAAAAGATAGCTGTCCAGAACATTTGGATCCCAACCAGACCCATGTATACATGGGCTTCTGAGGGAAAAGAGAAAGATTTAGAAGTGTTTTCCAGGATGTGGAACAACTGAAATTCACATTTATTGTTGGTAGGGATGCAAAATGTTACAGCCTCTATTAGAAGATCAGTTCTATTCATAGGTATTGCTGGGGTGGTGAGGGAATGACACCTTTTGGGAGATGATCAAAATATTGTATATTGTGATTCAAGTGTTGGATGCACAGTTTTATATATTTGCCTCAAATATATACCTCAAAGTTGATTTTATTTATTTATTTACTTTTTGAGTCAGAGTCCCTGTCCCCAGGCTGGAGTGCAGTGGCACCTGTTGGCCACTGCAACCTGGACCTGCTGGACTCAGGGCTCACCCTTCCAAGAAGCTGGAACTACAGGTGTGCACCACCACACCCGGCTAATTTTTTGTGATTTATTGTAGAGACAGAGTCTCACCAAGTTGCCCAGGCTGGTCTCAAAGTCCTGGGCACAGGCAGTCCTCTCACCTCAGCCTTCCAGAGTAGGATTACAGGCATGAGCCACCGCACCTGGCTGATTTTATTTTATTTTATTTATTTATTTATTTATTTATTTGGTAGAGATGAGGTTTCGCCAAGTTGTCCAGGCTGGTCTCAAACCTGCTGGCTCAGGCAATCCACTCACTTCGGCCTCCCAAAGTGCTGGGATTACAGGCTGAACCACCAAGCCCAGCCGATGCCGATATTTTTAAAAAGAACATTTTAGGTAGAGAATTTCTGATAGTGTCTGACAGAAGAGACTCCCATAGTTTTTAAAATAAGTTCATAATACTAAAAAATGTTTAGCAGAAATATTCAAATTGATACTTAAAGCCTTGTTTTCCAGCAAATATTTAGGCATGTATCAGTATTAAGTTGTTTGCTAAAGATTTTAATTTTACTTTATGCACTATGAATTTGACAAATTTAAGAATATATATTATGAAAATACTTTGATTTGTGTAAATACTTTGAGAGAGGTTTGGATTTTTTTTTGCTGTTATGCTATTTAATCCTTATATATTGAGAAGAGATTTAATATATTAACCGTTGTCATGTGATTTGAATAGTATATTATTTAAAATTCTTTCAGCTACAAGTGGCAGAACCAAAATAAAACTGGTTTATATAGTAGGCATTTGTTATGTCATATGATAAGATTTCTGGAGCTAAAGTGTATTTTAGGGTTATGTAATTCAATACATTAGCCACATCATCAAGGTCCTAAGTTCCCTTCCATCTGTCTGCCCTCCTGTTCTTAGTACGTTGGTGTGTTCTCTGAAGGATACTTGGTGGTCTCGGGATGGCTGCCCGTATCATAGATGATAACATCTACAGAAGGAAAATGGAATATTCCTGTCTTGTAGTCCTTTTAGCAAGTAAGGAAAACTTCCTTGATACCCATGGTCATGACTCAACTAGCTAACTGGCAAGGGAAATAAGACTGCATACATGACTTAAATAAGTAATTACTTACTATCCAGGGCTGGACAGGAACTGAGCTCTCCTGCAGGACTTGGCAGATGGAAGGAGGGTAAACAAAATCAGAGGTGTCTTTCAAAGAAGGAGAAGGGCTGTTGTGTAACCAAGTGTCTGGATCAGTGAACTAGATAAAGAAATGATAGAAAATATCTCCATAATAAGTACATATTCTCAGCTTATGAAGGTGTTACATTCCAAAAATTATCTATGTTTTCATGGCCTACTCCTTAATTCATTCTTCAGTTTACTGCAGTTTAGCATTTGTCTTCATGACATTAAGAAATACTCTTGGTACCTCCCACTGTAGGAGCTTTTCTGTCCTCTCAATAAATCCTGCTTTCTAAAAAAAAGAAAGAAAGAAATACTCTTGGTAAAGTCACCAGTGAACTCTTAATTACTAATCAGCTGGACTTTTAAAAAGTCATTTTAATGCCACTTGACTTCATTTTGGTCTTTAACACTATTAGACATTTTCTTTCTGAAAGCTTACCTGTTTATTCCACTATTCTGTTTTACTTCTTATTAAAAATTTGTTAAATTATAAAATACTTTAAACAAAAAGAATTACATTTATTATCCATGTTTAACACATTAACATTTTTGTCCATTTGCCTCAGATTTCTTTTGTTTTAATCTCTTTCTTTTTTTCAGTTGGGATCTCACTCTTTTGCCCAGGCTGGAGTGCAGTGGCACATCACAGCTCAACACAGCCTCGAACTCCTGACCTCAAGCGATTTTCCCATCTCACTGTCCTGAGTAGCAGGGACTCACAGGTGTGCGCCACCACACCCAGCTAATATTTTGATTTTTTTTGTAGAGATGAGGTCTCACTGTGCTGCCCAGATTGGTCTTGAACTTTTGGGTTCAAGCATTCCTCCTGCCTTAGCCTCCCAGAGTGCTGGGATTACAGGAATGGATCACCATGCCTAGCCCCATGTTTCTTTCAAGGAAAAAAAAAATGCTACACATATCTATACATAGGTGAAACTCTTTCCCAATTCATTCCACTGTCTTTTCTATCTAAAAGATTATCTTTTCTAACTATGTTTTTATATTTATGAAAGTATTCCCAACTCTAATTTCTGCTTAACTAATTTCTTTATCCTTGTGTGTAGTCGTCCTCCAACATTGTATTAAATCTTTGATTCTCTCTAAATCTGTACATTGCTTGAGTTTTGTTATCTTCAAAGGATTCATTTAAATCTTGAAACCGTGAAACTCTGGTTTTAACATTTTCCTGGGCTTTAAACATATTATCAGTCCTCAACTACACTGCACAACATGAACCTAAAACAAACATCTGAAACTGGTCCAAAAAACATGTTCCTGTCTTCTCTACCTCATTTGTGGTGTTACTTTCCACATTGTCCAAACTAGAAACTTGAGTCAGCCAACCCTTAACACAAATATGGTAACTATTTTTAAAGTGTTCCGTAAATTGGGTAGAATGAGTAAATGACTCATCTTCCCTCATATCTCCTCTTTCCACATTCAACTGATCATCTAGGCTTGTTTCTTCTACTTCCTCTGTACCCCTCATTTTCTCCCCTTATCTTGGGCCTCACAATGTTCCTGCGGTTGTCTTTTCTTACACGGATCATTGCATTAGTTTTATAACTTGTCTAACTGCTACTGTTATTTTTTCTTTTCCAGTTTATGTAATTCATTCTTTTGTCATAAATATTTTAAAACATTTATCTTTTCCTGCTATTCACCTAAAAAAGAATTCTTGAATAACTTCTCAAGTCTAAAAGTTATTGCCTAACAAATGATTATCCTTATAAATTTCCCTCTAACTGCTTGTCCTACCATACTCACAGTTTTCTTTTCCCCAAGTAAACCATATTTTCAAGCATCTGAGCCATTCTGCATGCTTCTCATTCTTCCTGGAATATCCTGTTTTCTCTATCCCAAGTCTCCATTTTTTCAAGACCTAGCTCAGATGCCACTTACTTTGCAGAACTTTCTTTCCTAAGCACTTAAGACAGAGGTGATAGCTTTTGCTGTATTCCCATGGAATTGTGGACATACCTTCTCTACTCTAGCATTTTTTTTTCCAATTTAGCATTTTCTACATTTTATAATACTGTTTTTTTTTTTTTTTTTTGAGTTGGAGTCTTACTCCATTGCCCAGGCTGGAGTGCAGTGGCGCGCTCACAGCCACCCCACAGTCGACCTGCTGGGCTCCCGTGGTCCTTCCACCTCAGCCTTCCAAATAGCCGGAACTGTAGGCATGTGTTACCACACCCAGCTAGTTATTGATTTATTGTAGAGACGAGGTCTCGCCAAGTTGCCTGGGCTGGTCCTGAACCTGTGGGCTCAGGCAGTCCACTCACCTCGGCCTACCAAAGTGCTGGAATCATAGGCTGAGCCACCGAGCCCGGCCCTTATTGTGACCTTTTAACTAAAAGAAACCATTTCTTGTCATTCCCAGTTCCTTTTACAGTCCCTAATGTGCAATGATAATAAATATATGTAAGTCAGTAGCTTGGACCTTGGAAGAGATTTCCTCATATAAATATTTAAAATGATTTTACATTTCTAAGACAGCCCATAAAAATCAGTTTAACTCATATTGTACCTGAAGTTTACTCAAAAATGTAAACCACATCTGTTTTTTATTTTTTTTTATTTTTTGAGTTGTGGTTTTACTCTGTAGCTCAGTCCAGAGTGTAGCGGCACGATCACAGCTCACTGCAGCCTCGAACTCCTGGGCTCAGGCTGTCCTTCCACCGCAGCGTCCCAAGTAGCTGGGACTACAGGTGTGCAGTACCACGTCTGGTTGATTTTTTAATTTTTTGTAGAGGTGAGGTTTTACCATGTTGTTTAGGTTGATCTTGAACTCCTGGGCTCAAGCAATTCTTCTGCCTTGGCCTCCCAAAATGCTGGGATTACAGGTGTGACCCACTGCACCCGGCCACATCTGATGTTAATAATAACGTTTGTGAACAGCAGTGATGAGCAGTAATGATGATCCTTTGCGTTGGTACTGGGTTGCTAGTGGAACTGAACTGAAAATGATGGACTATTCCTGGAGCTATTGGGAGGGGCAAGTGGATAGATGTGAGGGGTTGGGCCAGAGATTGTGGGTTAATAAATAGAGCCTGGAGGACAGGTTGAGCATGGTAATGGAAGACTAGTTGGGGTGAGGTAAAAAAGATATGACTTTGGAAGGAAGCGGACCTTAAGTTAGGAATGGTGTCATGTAGAGAGGTTACTAAGGAGAGGGTGAGGATGAGAAATCCAGGAAGCTGGGATTGGAAACAGGTGGGAGTGTAATTACAGGAACCTCTGATGTGAGTTGATATGGTATTTCCCAATTGGTTGCCTATCAAAATTTAAAATTATAATAGTTACTGGCTTTCCCTTTTGATTTTTTTTTTCCTTCTTTTAAAGTCTAATTATGTAACAGGTAATAGTATTTTCTTAATATTTAGACTTTGCATCTAGGTAATTTTGCAAATCACTTTTGATGACTTTTTTTATTTTTGCAATTCAACTTTTTATTTTTTTATTTTATTTTTTTATTTTTAAGGTGAAGAGCAGTACTTGGCCCATACCTTGGGGCTGGCAGACCCCTCCTCCCAATTTAAGATATTTTGTGAACATATTTTGATTGTTGGTTAAAAATTTTCCTTTCACCCTTGAGTATTGAATCAAAATTTTTCAGTCTGATAAACAAAGAAATGTATCTTCATTTGTATTTTTTGAAGACTTCAAAATTTCATATGTTAATTGACCTTTCCTATTTCTTTTGTGAATTCCTCTTGATAGTTTTTTTTTCTGCTTTTCTGTGGTGTTAGGTTTTTCTTTTCATGCGTAAGAGTTGTCTGTATTAAGAATTTCAGCCAAATTCCACATGTGTAGTTTTATGATTATATTGAGAGAGCAAGAAAAAACATGAGCAAGTACAAAGGTATTTTTCCTATTTTTCTTATCTTTAGCTTACCTTAAGCTTTTGTTCCCATCCCTGCCCCCTAGGTGGAAGTTATGCAATCATATTGGTTAGTCTTTTCCTTTAAGGCTTTTACTTGCACATTATACTTTAAAAGACTTTTCCAACCCTAGATTTTGAAACTACTTACTTACCTTTGCGTTTTTCTAGTACTTTTAGACTCAATTGCCTTTTATATGTTTAGCTTATCATTCCCTCCCAGTATTTTCAGTATACAGTCATCTCTGTCCTTGGGAGATTGGGTTCAGAACTTCCTGTGGATAGCAGAATCCCCAGATCTCAAGTCCTTGATGTAAGATGATATATTTGTGTATAACCTACATACATGTCTCCTTATATTTTAAATCATTCCCTAGATTACCTATAATACCTGATACAGTGTAAATAGCTGTTAATACTGTGTTGTATAGGGAGTAGTGACAAGGACAAAAAGTATGAACATGTTCATTACAGATGCATTTTTTTCATGAAATATTTTTGATCCTCATTTGGTTGAAACCGTGGATAGAGAACCCAGAGATGTGTAGGACTGACAGTATATTCAAATTTCCAGACTCAATTATGTTTCGATAGATGTACTTAAATGTCACATCTTTAGAACCTACCCATTTAAGGCAGTGATCTGAAAACCCAACTCTGAGGTTTTGAGACTGCTTCTGTTTTAATATTTATAGCTATATTTTAAGTTACTATTATACAGCTGAGGTTGTAAATGTTCAGTCTTTCAGAATTTATGAGGTAGTCACCACTTAATTTTTTTCAATGTCATAGGAAGAAAAAAACTGTACAAATAAGGATGACCTTTAAAAGTAAGCAAACTGGTGAAATCTACATTAGTGCTTCTTCAAAAAGTGAATAGAGTAATGCAGATTCTGTTATTTTAGTAAACCTAGGATATGCAAGTCACACTGGGTATGGCAGGTGAGGGATGAGCAAAGCACAACTCTTGCTTCAAGGAATGCATTGCCACTAATTTGGAAGAGGGTTGGGAATTAGACCAGTAAGCAAAAAGTATTATACAAAATGGAATAAAGTAGAGTCACACAAAAATCTTCCCAGAAGTAGTACATTGGTGGTTTTAAGGAAAAAGATATTTTACCAAATAGAAAAGTAACATTTGTGATGACCATCAATGAATGGGTATAATTTTAGCAGGTAGAGATTTGGGGAAAGTATTCTGGACAGAGGCAATTCTAGGAAGAAAACAAATGTGAAAGGGCATATGCATTGGGAAAACAGGGGAGGGGGTATGTATGTGTAAAATATTTATAAGAAAATAGGAGATAAAATTAGAGAGACGAGTCAAATTTGGTAAGCAACAGGGTGAGTCTATTAACAGCAAAGGAAAAAGACGTAGATCTACTTTATCCTGTTTGATAGCCACTAGCCTCATGTAGCTGTTAAGCCCTTGAAATGTGTCTAGTCCAAATTGAGATGTGCTACAAGTACAAAATGCACACTGAATTTCTAAGACTTAGTATGAAATAATAAAAATGAGTGTGGTGATTACATGTTGAAATAATTGTTTTAGGTGTAGTGGGCTAAATAAAATATTAACGTTAATTTTACCTGTTTGTGCTTTTTAAATGTGAATACATTTAAAAATCAGAAAATTAGTATATTTATAATTAAATTTTAAAAATTTTAAATTTACATTTGTGACTTATATTTCTATTGCATAGTACTGGCATAGACAGAAAGAATTTGGAGTATTTGCTAGTACATGCTGTGTGTCATGTTGTCTAGAACTTACAATAAAGTTAAATTAATCCTCATAGTAGGTGATACTTTTTTAAGTAACGGGTGCAGAGAGGTTAAGTAATGCATATACCTAACATTGCTACTAAATAGGAAGCCAGGGTTCAAAGTTAGGCCTCTTTGGCTTTAGAGCCCATGGTTTTCTCAACATACTGTGGCATGTTGCCATCGGACTATTAAAAGTAGAGTCTGTGCCATTACCTTACATAGACTCTGGGTGTGGCCATGTGCATTTTGAACTATGGCTGTCACCATGTTTCCTGGCTTTGGCCTCCTTCCCTGCCTTGGAGAGGTGAATCTCCTCTTTCTTTCTCTCTCTCTCTAATTTGCTTTTTAAATAAACTATATTTTCTAATAAAAAAAAGTAATTGAGGTGGAGAATGATGTGATTGGAGTGGAACTTTAGCAGAATTGTAGTAAAGATAAGTGAAAGAAAGAGACTTTGCTACAAAAGGGGACACAAAAAAGCCCAGAATTTATTTATAAAAAATTGTCTATTCTCACATGTTTAAACTTCAAAGTACTCTCCAGTTGACACAGTATATCTATCAAGGTTTTTTTTTACTGCTCAAAACAGTTTTTGAACTCATCAATTTTGATGCCTTTTAGTGCGTCTGCTGTTTTTTTGTTTCACCCCTTCCACATTGGCAAAATGTTTCCCTTTTAGGACAGTTTTCATACAGGGGAAACAAAATAAAAAAAGTTGCTTGGGGTGAGATAGAGTGGATAAGGAGGGTGGGACACAAGAGTCATGGCATTTTTGATCAAAAACTGTTGAATAGGCCAGGTGCATTGGCTCACACTTAATCCCAGCACTTTGGGGGATGGAGGTAAGAGGATGCCTGAGCCCAGGCGTTCAAGACCAGCCTAGGCAACTTGGTAAGACATCATCTCTACAATAAATCAAAAAAATAATCAGGCCTAGTGGTTCACACCTACATGTAGTCTCAGTTACTTGAAAGACTGAGGTGGAAGGATCACCTGAGCCCATCAGGTCAAGGCTGTGGTAACTGGGCAACAAAGTGAGATTTGACTCAAAAAAACCCCCAAAAAACATGCTGAACACTCAGTGTGGCATGGGTAGGTGCACTTGTAAATCACCCATCATAAAATGGGCAAGCACTTGCAAGAAAAAAAAAATTCACTAAAGCCATACACAGCCTCTCACAACAATGCTAGCTGGTACACTGATGGCAATGAGTTCTCAGAACACTTAACTTTCAGGGGAAGCCTGCAGTTCAAGGGGCCTGCCTTCCAAAAAATAATTTTTTTAGGGGAGTCCCCCCCTTGTATTCAGCTGTGTAGTTTTGTCATTGTTTTGTTAATGTTACTTTTTTTTTCTGGGGTAAAAATGCCTTGTTTAAAGTCAGCTTTTGAATTGTATCTTTTTGCAGTATCTAGTATGTTAACTGATTCTCAAAATACTTGCCTTATCACCTCTGTAGATTTTATAATGGGCTGCATTAAAAGTAAAGAAAACAAAAGTCCAACCATTAAATACAGAAATGAGAGTACTCCAGAGCCTGTCAGTTCAAGTGTGAGCCATTATGGAGCAGAACACACTGCGGTGGCACCGTCATCTTCAGCAAAGGGAACAGCAGTTAATTTTAGCAGTCTTTCCATAACACCATTTGGAGGATCCTCAGGGGTGACACCTTTTGGAGGAACGTCTTCTTCATTCTCAGTGGTGCCAAGTTCATATCCTCCTGGATTAACAGGTGAGATTTAAATGGACAGTTATGTTATCTCAGAACATAACCTTGGATAATGCATGCTTAAGGTTTGTCTGCTGTTAAGAAAAATATCTTACTAGATGACTTTTCAAATAATTATATGTGAGAATTAGTTTTCTCATAAAAATTATTGTATACATGGGTATGGCTCTGGGAAATTTGGTGATAATCTTATGGTGACTAGGTAGTGGGTTATATCATCATTTCACTAACTAAGTATTCAAATAATTATTGAGCCCAGTGTGGCAGGCACTGGGAATAGAAAGATTATAAACATATATCTCTCCCTCAGGAGTTGTATGACTTCTCAAGATTATAAAGTGTTTAGCATTATTAAAATATCATAGTAGTTACTTAATAATTGTTAACAGTGTAGTAATGATAAAAGCGTTTTTCTCAGACACTACTGATTTTAAAAAGAAAAATCCTGAGGCTAAGAGAGTTTAGATTATTCCCCTCCAGCCCTCACTCCTGCCCCAGTCACAGATAGTAAGTAAGAGAGCTCAGATTTAATGTCCTATTTCAGAACTCCATTTATTATATTATCATTCTTGATAGCTGACAATCTAAAAAAGTATCTTCAAAAACTTTAAAAAGAGAGAAAATGATCTCTTTCATAGAGGGTCGCATATCAGGATGCTTTTCACTGAAATAATAAAGTGCAGCTAGCTTGGAAAGGTAAGGTGATCTCCAGAATTCCTTGATGCAGCAGTTCTATGATGTCATCAAGGACTCAGGTTTCTTTCATCTCTCCTGCAGCCCTTGAAGTGTGTCCACTTTATCTTTCATCTTGGCCAAACAGCTGCCAGCATTACATCAAGCAACATATATTCTACTTATTTATTTATTTATTTACTTATTTATTTAGAATCAGAGTCTCACCATGTTGCCCAGACTGGAGTGCAGTGGCGCGATCATGGCTACTGCAGCCTCCACCTACTGGACTCAGGCGATCCTCTTGCCTCAACCTTCTAAGTAGCTAGAACTACAGATGCATGCCACCACGCTTGACTAATTTATTTATTGTAGAGATGAGGTCTTGCCAAGTTGCCTAGGTTGGTCTCGAACTCCTGAGCTCAGGCAATCCTCTTGCCTCTGCCTCCCAAAGTGCTGGGATTACAGACATGAGCCACCGCACCCATCCCATATGTCCTTATTAACAACCAGTGGGGACAAAAGAGAAATTTCTTCTACAAGCATGGGCTATAAATTTGTTTCCTCAGTCTGTTCCATCTGGGCCAAGAACAAAGCTAGAGAATTGCAACGCACTGTTAGATTTTATTTGGGGAGTTATGTACATCAGAGTCGATTACAATCTTAATGCTAACCCTTTAACTCTAAATACTTCAGTAATAGTAACTCTAAATACTTCAGTAATAGATGGCCATGATGATATTTCTTAGTCATTTCAAAAGTTTAAATTATTTCCAGGATTATATGTTTGGGAAGGATAGTAATCCAAAATGGTTAAAATAAATGCTGTTACTTGCTGGGCATGGTAGCTCATACCTATAATCCCAGCACTTTGGGAGGCCAGAGTGAGAGGATTGCCTGAACCCATGGGTTCAAGACCAGCCTGGGCAACTTGACAAGACCTCATCTCTACAATTAAAAAAAAAAAAAATTAGCCAGGCGTGGTGGCATGTGCCTGTAGTTCCAGCTACTTGGACGGCTGAGGCGGAAGGATTTCCTGAGCCCAGCACGTCGAGGCTGTGGTGGCCATGAACCTGACTGCACTCCAGCCTGGGGGAGAAACTGAGACTCCAACTCAAAATAAAATAAAATAAATGTTGTTATTTAAACACATACTTTAGTTACCTAAAGCAGTTTACTAAAGCAGTACTCCGTTAGGGGTGTTCATTTATAACTCAACAAATATAGCGTGTATGTACAAAGTATACAGGGGTAAGCAAGACAAACAGGGTTTCTGTCCTGATGTAGCTTATATTATATAGGACTGGACAATAATTAGTGACTAAACAACTAAACAGGATAATTGATGGTTCCTAAATGCTTTAAAATGCTGTAAAGGAATGAACTAGAATGATTGGTAAAGGCCTTATAGTTGGTCAGGGAACACTACCTCAAGAAACACTCACTGGAGCTGCAATTTGATTAATGAAAGTGACCTAATTAGGTGCAGAGCTGGGGAAGGAGCTTTCTAGAGAGAATAACAAATGCAAATTTCAAGAGATACAGATGGACTTAGAAGTTTTGAGAAGTGACCACGTGGCTCAAGCCTATAATCCCAGCACTTCAGGAGGCTGAGGCAAGAGGATTGCCTGAGTTTGCGGGTTCAAGACCAGCCTGGGCCACATGGTGAGACCTCGTCTCTACAATAAAGAAAATAAGTAGCCAGGCGTGATAGTGCACGCCTATAGTTCCAGCTACTTGGAAGGCTGAGGTAGAAGGATCACCATAGCCCAGCAGGTCGATGCTGGATAGCTGTGAGTGTGCCACTGCACTTCAGCCTGGGTGACAGAGTGAGACTCCAACTCAAAAAAAAAAAAAGAAGTTTTGAGAATTAGTAGGGAGGCCAGTGTAAGCAGAGGGGAGAATTGTATGATACAAGATTGAAGAGTTAGGTGGGAGACTACAGTTACTCAGGATATCATAGACTCAAAGCCAGAAAAAAAGCAATTGAAGTGATTAAGTAAAGGATTTGTGTGATTGAATTTCTTTTTTAAAAAACTGACTCTGGTAGCTGTGTAGAGAATGGATGGTAGGGAAGCAATATAGAAGCAGATTAGGAGACTAGTACTCTCAACAGTCCCAGCAGTCCCAGTGAGAGATGATAAGGAGTTGGGTTAAGGTATCAGCAGTGGAAATGAAAAGTAAACAAATAAGCCAGGCTGGGTGACTCAGCCTGTAATCCTGCACCTTGGGAGGCTGAGGTGAGTGGATTGCCCGAGTCCGCGGGTTCGAAACCCGCCTGGACAACTTGGCCAGACCTCATCTCTACAATAAATCAAAAAATCAGCCGGGCATGGTAGCGCGCACCTGTAGTTCCGGCTACTTGGAAGACTGAGGTGGAAGGATCGCCGGAGCCCAGCAGGTCGAGGCTGCGGTG
>CAUYQG010285908.1:0-11896 GCA_963574415.1 Tarsius wallacei | reverse complement strand
GGCTAATTTTTTTATATATTGTAGAGATGAGGTTTTGCCAGGTTGTCCAGGCCGGTCTTGAACCTGTGAGCTCAGGCAATTCTCTCACCTCAGTTTCACAAAGTGTTTGGATTACAGGTGTGAGCCATTGTGCCTGGCTAGGTATTGCACTTTCATTCCAGATAAATTAGGGAACATCATGACAATGTTAAGCCAAATGAAAACCACACTAATGTTTTAGACAATGCAGATGGTTATGCTAAAGAGGTGCTTAGAAAGGTCTCTAACTGGTTTTCCAACATGTTTTCTTGGCTCCCAACAGGACTACAGAATCTCTTTTCAGGCATAGAAAAGTTCTTTTTTGACTATGTTTATAATAGTGATATGAATATATTTAGCCTTCATGCTTTGTACCCAATATGTTATTAAAATTCTTATGTTCATAACTAATCCCATGATAGATATAATGGCTTCAACTGATAGTGGGAAAATGATATGGAGACCTGCTAATTTTATGATTTAAAGATGAGCTCTTGTCAGGTTGCCCAAGATGGACTTGAACTCCTGGGCTCAGACAATCCTGTCACCTCATCCTCCTTAAGTACTGAGATTACAGGTGTGTGCCACCATAACAAGCTAGAGAAATAGACTTTTAAAAAGTTAAAAGATAGCTTAATTAAAATATGTAAATATATATATACTAAAAATATATATTGATGCTAACACTATCATATTCTCGGACTTACATACCCTACTCACAACGCTGGACTGATCATCAAGACAAAAAATCAAGAAGGAGATTCAGAACCTCAATATGACAGTTGACCAAATGGACTTAATTGATACGTACAGAACACTCCACCCAACAACCATAGAATAAATATTCTACTCATTACCAAATAGTACATACTCTAAGATTGACCACATCCTCAGCTGTAAATCAAGCATAAACAAATTCATAAGACTGAAATACTACCATGAATCTTCTCAGACCACAGTGGAATAAAAACAAATATTGGAAGAACAAATATTAGGCAGAAGGGTTGCCTGAGTCCAGCAGGTCAAGCCTGCAGTGGCCATGAGACATGCCACTGCACTCCAGCCTGGATGAAAGATTACACTCCAGCTCAAAAACAAAATGAAAGAAAACAAAATCTATACATATATCAATACCAGCAAAGTTCCTTCAAAACCCACAAAGACAAAGGACACTAAATAGCATGATGCTAAACAACTCCTGGATCAACATGGAAATCAAAACAGAGTTTAAAAGATACCTGGAAACAAATGAAAATGAAGAAACAGTTTACCAACCTCTGCAAGGCCATGAAAACAGTACTACAGGGGAAATTCATTACTCTACAAACACACATGAAGAAAATGAAAAGATCATAAGTTAACAACCTAACAAATCACCCAAGGAAGGTGGAAAAGCAAGACCACCAGACCTGTAACTTCAGCAGAAGAATCCAGATCACTAAAATAAAAGCCAAAATTTGGGGCATAGAAGACAAAAGCAAAATACAAAAAATAAATGAAACAAAAAACTGGTTCTCTGAAAGGATAAACAAGATTGATGAATGCCTAGCTAGACTGACCAAGAAAAACAGAGAAAAAGCCCAAATAAACACAATCAGAAATGCAAAGGATCAAGTGATAACTGATTCTGAAGAAAGACAAAAGATTATCAGAGACTACTATGTACACTTGTGTGGAAACAAATTTGAAAACCTAAAGGAAATGGAGGACTTTCTGACATCATACAACCTCCCCAGGTTGAAACAAGAAGAAAGTGAGACCCTAAATACAATCCAGGAAATTGACTCTGTCATGAGAAAACTACCTACAAAAAAAAGTCCTAAGCCAGAGGGCTTTCCAGCAAAATTCTACAAAACATACAAGCAGGAGCTGATATCAATTCAATTGAACATATTAGGCAATTGAGAATTCTCCCCAAATCATTTTAGGAAGCTAACATCACATTTCTACCCAAACCAGATAAAGATCCAACAAAGAAAGAGAACTACAGGCCAATATTCTTGATGAAAATAGATGCTAACATTCTCAGCAACATATTAGCAAACTGGATCCAACAACACGTCTGAAAAATCATCCACCACAATCAAGAAGGCATCCCCAAGATGCAGGACTCGTTAAACATTCACAAGACCACAAGTGTAACTAAGTACATCAGCAAATGTAAAAACAAAAACCACATGATTATGTCATTAGATGTGGAAATTCTATGATAAAATCCAGCAGTCTTTCCTGATAAAAATACTTGAACATCTAGGCATAGATGGAACGCACCTCAAAATAATAAGTGCCATCTATGAGAAATCCACAGCCAGTATTGAAATACCCTCCTGAAAATTAACAGTCTACAGTTGTTTAATTAAATATAAATACTTCCCTTTTGTAACAGATCCTACATTTGAGCTGTTTTAACCGAGAGATGAACCCCTACAACCCACAATCATAGGTTGTAATTGTTCTGTAACTGAGGACCTGCACCTTTGTTTTCCCAAAACATGGGAAACTCCCCAACCGCAAGTTCCGCATTTATTTGTATATGTTCACACATTTTACTCTCCTCTTAATTTAATGTTCCTTATCTTTGTACCCTGTGCTATGTAGCCCACTTGTGGTTTCTGGCTTTATAAACCCTCTCCCTGCTTCATTGGGGTTGAGAGTTTTCAGAGGCATGAGTCCCCTCTTGACCAAAAATTCTACTTTCAGTGTGTGGCAGCTCTCCTTTCTCATGGCTCGGCTATAACATTTGGAGGCCCCAGTGAGATATCACTAACCTCAAGAGGTGTCCTTGCTCTGGCTCTCCCAGACACAGTGGAGAAGT
This sequence comes from Tarsius wallacei, assembly GCA_963574415.1. Lineage (NCBI taxonomy): Eukaryota > Metazoa > Chordata > Mammalia > Primates > Tarsiidae > Tarsius > Tarsius wallacei. The sequence continues at coordinate 9,063 of CAUYQG010285908.1, read as the reverse complement.
TACAGGGGAGGCACCCCCTGAGTTATTCCAGGACCCCACAATCTCTCATCTGGCTTGGAGGCAGTTGGAAAGATTGCTGGAAAGATTGCTGATGTCCTCCTGCCTCAAAAAAACCTGGGTCCATCTGCAATCTCCTGGGAGGTAAGTTTCTGTTTTGATTTGGTTATGACCACAACTTGGTTGAGGAGGAGGGAGACTGACAAGGCTGCTCCTCAGATTCTGTTCATTGACTCAAGACATTGGTAGAACAGAGTCCCAGTTGAGTATCTGGTTTCTGTTTGGGTAACCGCTTTAATTTCTGACTGTTTATGACATTTCCAGATTTTTGTCATTCTTAGCCCCTTTCTTTTCTTTGCATTTGTGCTGTGCTCTTTGTTACAGGGCTTGCTTCTGCTGCACTTTTGAATTGTTCATCAGAAACTTCTTCTGGCTTTTATTTATCTCTGTGTGGTTGGAGGTCTAATATTCATCAGGTGCCTTCTGTGTTTTACTGGTTTTTGACAACATGGGTCAATGGGCTTCAAAGTCCAGTTCCCTGGAGTGTATGATAAGCCTGGTCCTGCTCTCTACTAGTGAAACTGAAAATAACTCTAGCAAATTAAAAACTCATTTAAACCTATGCAGCTTTTATTAAACTGCCTATTGGGACAAAGTGTAGCCATACAAGTTGGTTCCAAATTTGTTAAAATATAATTTAAATTTAAATATCTTTAAAAAAATGAATTTGTTGCTGTTTCATGGCTAAAATTTAAAGGTAAAAGTTCCTAAATCTAGGTTTGTTTAATTATGTTTACATGTATATGCATGTTATATGTTTTATTCAGCATACTAACATGTTGGCTTTTAAGTAAATAAATGCTCATAAAATGCTTTTCAAGTTCATATGACTTTAATAATTTTTGGTAAATAAAAATAACTTTAAAATTATCCATAATATAAAAAAATCTTTAAAATTGTCAACATAAGTTGTAAGATATCTGAATATAACTTAAATGTTGTAGAACTGTAAACCTAGCCAAGACCAGAATAATAATTATTTATATAACTGCTTTATTACAAGAATAACGAATTTGAAATTATTCATTCCAAACAGCTGATCTTGGGGTTAAATACATAAACATTGTGCTAATAATTTAAAAAGTTTAATTAAGTACTCACATGTTTGGTGGGAGAGGTAACATAGAACAATGACTTTTGACTGATTCACAGCCTTGGGTCATTCTTTTGGGTTGCTCCTCTGTCAGATAAATTCCATGCTGGGTATTTTCACACAAATTGTCCACACCTTACAACTAAGACTACAACTGATAATTTCTAAGGGTTTTTGACAATTTTAGGTGGACCACGTGGATGAGTAATAATTTGTTCCTACTTGTTTATAATTGTAGGGGTGAATTGGTAAATATCCATGTGGTCTGTTCACTCTAAAGGGTTTTGCATCAATCTGTCACAAACAGAGACAGCAGATAAAAGTTTCATGTGTATAATCTATTTGGAAAAAAAAAGGAAAAAAGAGTTTTAAGATTTAACTAACACCAAACCGGATCAGTGCCAACATAGAGGGCAGCAGATCCAAAGGGCCACAGGGCGCCTCAATTGGCAGTCACAATTAACAACCAAAACTCTAAGTGCCCATAAAACACCTGGTAAAAACAAACCTGCTAAGGGGATGGTGTCCATTACTTAAAGGTACAGTCTATGGGGGCACTGGAAGAATAGTTGCCCTAAAAGGGCTTAACCTCCTGGACCTTGTCCACTATGCAGGCCAAATAGCCATTGAGAAGCCGGTGTACTCTGCTCTGAAGAGAGGGGAGAACACTTGGCTCACAGATGGTGCCCACATATGGTTTCTTTGGCTTGCAAAAGCTTGTCAGTTTGATGAGGGCCCACTTGTTTGTCTTATCTCTTATGGCATGGGCACTTGGGGTTTTGATTGGTAATTGGTTGCCTGTTCCAATTTCCATAAGGGTATCTTGCATTTTCTAAGGTTCTTATAGTTTGAGGCTTTACGTTTAGGTCTTTTATCCATTTAGAGTTGATTTTCATGTATGGTGATAGGTAGGGGTCTTGTTGGTATCTTCTGCATGTGGTCAGCCAGTTTTCTCAGCACCATTTACTGACTAGGCTCTCCTCTCCCTAGTGGTTGATGGCAGAGAATTTGTCAAAAGACTTGGTTGAGAAATTGAGGTTTTGCTTCTGGAATATCTATCATGTTCCATTGGTCTCTAGGCCTGTTCTTGTTCCAATACTAGGCTGTTTTGATTATTTTAGTTTTATAACAAAGTTTAAAGTCTGGGAGTATGATATCTCCTGCTTTTTTTTTTTGTTAACCACTTGTATGGATGGCAGCTTGAGCAGGGAGACTTGATGCAGGAAGTTGTCTCAGTGGTTTACTATATAAACATTATTTTATTTTATTCTGGGTTGGAGTCTCACTCCATCACCCAGACTGGAGTGCAGTGGCCGCTCCCGGCCACTGCAGCCTCGACCTGCTGGGCTCTGGTGATCTTTCCGCCTCAGCCTTCCAAGTAGCTGGAACTACAGGCATGCGCTGCCATGCCCAGTTAATTTTTTGATTTATTGTAGAGATGAGGTCTCGCCAAGTTGCCCAGGTGGGACTCAAACCCGCGGGTTCAGGCAATCCACTCACCTCAAACTCCCAAACCGCGGGATTACAGGCTGAGCCACCGAGCCCGTCTTGTCATCTTTGATTTCTTTGAACAGTGTTTTATAAAAGGTCTTTCACATCTCTGGATAGGAAGATGCCAAGGGTTGTGTGTGTGTGTGTGTGTGTGTGTGTGTGTGTGTGTGTGTGTGTCTATTGTGAATGGGATTGTGCTTTTTATTTGGGTTTTGTTTGGTTATTGTTGGTGTATAGAAATGCTACTGGTTTTTGCAACTTACAGTGGAGGGCCCAGTAATACTTCCCAAATCACTGTTTGGTGAGGTACCAATCCAGACCTCTAAAGGAAACCAGAACATAAGCTTACAGGGTCCTTAAGTTTCTTGGCTGTTGTTCAAGGAACCAAACCTGTACTTCCTTCATTTCCTCTCACATTTGGTTATTATTCTGCAGATAGCAGAGTGGCATGACCTCGATCATGTCTAGCCTGGAGGCTATGTTTTTTTTGAGTTGGAGTCTCACTCAGTCACTAAGACTGTAGTGCAGTGGCTGCTCCCGGCCACCGCAGCATCGACCTGCTGGGCTCCGGCAATCCTTCCGCCTCAGGCTTCCAAGTTGCTGGAACTACAGGTGCGTGCTACCACGCCCGGCTAACCGGAGACTATCTTAAGGGATTAACTTGCTTAGCATAAACATTAAAATATGCATAGGTTAGTCATTGATACTTACCCTGCTTGTGTGATTTAATTCAGATATTAACATATAACTTCCTTGTGTGATTTTTGTCCTATATAAGAGGCATGTGGTAAAAATAAATTTGCTCTCTCTCACTCTCTCTGGCTCACAGATACCTGAGAGGGAGCCCTCCCAATCCCACTGTTTCTCTGTCTCTTTCTCTTCTCATTCCCTGCTCCCAACTGAGGCCCTGCTCAGCAGAGGTTGGACGCCCCCGCAAGTGGCACTCAAGCAGGGACCTGAGTACTGGGGATTGGCATTGACTAAAGAGGAACCCTCCTGGAGGCCGGAGTTTTTTGTGTGCAGCATTGCAATTTATGAGTAAGTAACCGAGGGGATAGGATATTAATCGTTGGGAGTAAAGCATGGGACATTTACATTCTAGGGAATGCACTCTCTTTGTGCAGATATTAAAATCTATGCTGAAAGCTAGAGGAACTAAGGTTGTAGATAGACAATTAGATAGATTTTTGCAGTGTGTAGAAGAAGCATGTCCCTGGTTTCCTGAGGCCGGGATGGTTAATCTGACTACTTGGGAAAAAGTAGGTAGTTGTTTGAAGGATTATTATTAAGTGCATGGTCCTGAAGCCGTGCCAGTAAATGCTTTATCTCTGTAGAACCTAGTAAGAGATTGCTTGGACCCCTCTTCTGAGTCTCATAGAGTGGAGCAGGCTCCTTTATCATTGTGGCATTCCCCCTCAGCTCCTGCTGCAGCTGCCCGTGATGGTCAGGAGGGACACCCTCCTAAAGATTTTCAACAGGAGCAGGATAAGGCTGCTGCTCAGCATCACAATGATGAGACATTTGTGGCCACTTGAGCCTCTGGGACTGAGTTTCCTGAGGCTCCTGGCCGGCTTGTGAAAGAGGCTGAGCCCTCCACTCTTTCTTTATCTTCTGATACTTTTGCTCAACTTATGGATTTGCTTACTGTTCTAGCTAAAAGGTGCTCAGTTTTGAAAGAGGAAGTGTCTTTGTGCCACACTTTGAATTCAAAAGAGGAAGTGCCTTCCACACCGGTGTATCATTCCTCAATTTCTAAGGAGGAGATCTCTCCATGGGGTGACAAGGACCCCCCTTGGGTTCAGCAACCCTTCAACTGGTGCCGACTAGAGTCATGTTGTAAATCATGGATCTGCACGCTCCCCCTTCTTGGTTCCTGCCCAAACTCGACTGCCTGATGTTAGGAAACGTCTGATGCATTTCTCCCCTTTACAGAAGACTGTTCAGTCTGCCTTGCTGTGGGGAGATGATTTGGAAGGATTTTGCACCTATCTGGTAGAGGCTACAGGCTTTGATGAACAGGGAAGGGAGGTCCGAGAGTATCAGACTTTGTCTCTTAAGTCCCTGAAGGATCTTAAGACTGCTGTGGCACAATATGGAGCCACAGCACTGTTTACATTAGCTATGCTAGAAACCATTTAACAAGAAGTCTTGACTCCCTTTGATTGGCATATGGTTGCAAAGGCATATTTGTTGGGCGGGGAATATTTGTTATGGAAGACAGATTTTTGGGTTAGATGCAAAGAGCAAGCTGAGAGAAATAGAGGAGGTGAACTGAATAGGATTAATCTAGACATCCTTGTGGGCCAAGGGGAATACTCCTCCAAGAGGCGCAGGTTTTATATCCTCGAGCTGCATATGGTCAGATCAGTGGAGCATAGAGGAGCATGGCATCAGCTACCGTCGGCTGAAGTTAAGACAGAGCAGCTTTCGAAAATACATCAGGGACCTGATGAGCCTTACCAGGATTTTGCATCTAGATTGTTGCAGGCTGTATTTCGAATGGTGGTAGATGAAGAGGCAGGGACTCTTTTGGTAAAACAACTGGCCTATGAAAATGCCAATTCTGCTTGCCAAGTGGCCATTCGTCCCTATCGTAAGAAAGGGGATTTAACAAATTATATTCACTTGTGTGCTGATATTGGGCCTGCCTATATGCAGGGGATGGTCATGGCTGCAGCTTTACAAGGTACTCCTCCCCACAAAATTTTTTAATATAATGCAGGTAATCTGGTAATAAAGGAACCCAAGGTGCCTGCTTCAACTGTGGGCAAATGGACCATTTTAGTAGGGAATGTCCCACGTGTAATCCCAATTCAGGACCACCCCACAGAAAGGGCCACCCCACATCCATGTGCCCACAGTGCAAGCGAGGTATTCACTGGGCTAATGAATGCCATTCCAAGATGGATGAAAATGGAAATCCCCTGTGAGGAAACTTCTGGAGGGGCCAGCCCCAGACCCCTCAAACAATTGGGGCTATGTCCATTTACCCTCCCATAGCCCATGCCCAACTTGCCTCCTCAGGGAAGTCATCCACCCAAAGGGTCAGCGATCTCTACCTTGCCACCCCAGGGAGTGCCGGATTGGACCTCAGTTCCTCTTCCCACTTTGTATTAACCCCAAAAATGGTCCACAGTCTATTCCCATGGGTGTGTATGGCCCACTCCCCAATAACATGGTGGGACTTTTACTGGGACATAGCCTTTCCCTGAAAGGCTTCCAAGTTCTACCAGGAATCATAGACTCTGATTACACTGGTGAAATTAAAGTTAAGAGAAATGCTTCTGAAAATGTTATTATACTCACTGCCAGCATGAAAATTGCCCAATTAGTCTTACTCCCTTTGAAGAAAACGTATTGTTTCCTCTCAAAAGTGAGGAGCCTTTGGTTCTTCTGATCATGCGTACTGGGTACAAGCCATAGGGGAAAAGCGACCTGAGTATTCTCTGCATATAGAAGGCAAGACCTTCCAAGGTTTATTAGATACTGGGACTGATGTCTCTGTTATTAGTCAGGCTCACTGGCCAACTTCTTGGCCTCTTCAGGAAGCAATGACTTCTTTGTGAGGTATTGGGTAGTCTAAGTCTCCTCTGCAGAGTAGCAAACTTTTGAATTGGAAGGATGATGAAGGCCATGAGGGAGTTTTTCAGCCCTATGTACTTCCTTTTCTGCCACTCAGTCTTTGGGACCGGAATGTTCTCCAAGCTATGGGGGTATTGTTATACAGTCTCAGCCCTCAGGTCACTTAATAGTTGCTCGATCAAGAATTTTTACCAAACCAAGGATTGGGAAGGAGTAGAAGGAATGCAGTATCCTTCAACCCCACCCATAAAAAATGGGAAGTTTTGTTTAGGTCACCCTGAGGCTTTCCATTAATGGCCACTGCTTCTCCTCAGCCCCATCAGGAGACTGCTGATCCTATTACTTGGTTATTTGAGGATCCTGTATGGGTGGAGCAGTGGCTACTCCCTGAAGAAAAGCTTGCAGTGGCAACAGCGCTTGTTCAGGAGCAGCTTGAAGCAGGTCATATTGAGCATTCAAACAGTCCTTGGAACACTCCTATCTTTATAATTAAGAAAAGGTCAGGGAAGTGGCATTTACTACAAGATTTATGGGCAATAAATCACTCCATGGAAATCATGAGGCCTCTGCAGCCTGGTCTCACCAGTAGTCATCACAGCTGATTATAACTTGTTTGTTATAGATTTAAAGGATTGTTTTTTTACTATTCCACTTTTTCACTTTACTTTCTCTTTGCCTGCTGTTAATTTTAAACAGTCAGCCCAAAGATTTCAATGGAAGGTTTTGCCTCAAGTCATGGCTAATAGCCCCACCTTATGTCAAACTTTTGTAGCCAGAGCCTTGTGGCCTGTCTGATCATGTTTTCCTGAAACCTACATCATTCATTACATGGATGACATTCTTGTTGCTCATCCTGATCCATGGTGACTTCAAGTTGTATTTTTAAACTTACAATCTGCCCTTCAGCAATCTGGACTTATTATTGCTCCCAAGAAAGTCTAGAATGTAGCTCCATATGAATATCTTGGTAGGCTTATAGAGGGACATAATGTTCGCATGCAGAATCTGCAAATTCAGTTGAACTCTTTAGTAACCCCTAATGATTTTCAGAAATTGCTAGGAGACATCAACTGGTTATGTCCTTCCTTGGGTATTTCTACTGCTCAACTAATGCCACTTTTTGATATGCTGAAAGGTGATTCTGACCCCCAATCTCCACGGCATCTCACCCTAGAAACTCTGGCTGTGTTGCAACTGGTCCAGGAGGCTATTGCCCAACAACAGATTTTTTGCATCTCTGTTATTGAACCTTGGTCACGGCTAATTTTGCCTACATCTTATTTACCCACAGGAGTTTTTTTGCAACAAGGACCCGTGAAATGGCTGCATTTGCTAGCCTCACGGCAATGCATGGTATTATGAATCTGTTGCCCTCCTCATTACCAAAGGCCGGTGGTGAGCCAGGGAACTTTTTGGCCATGAACCTGCTTTAATTGTAGTACCTTACACTGCTCCTCAGATGACTTGGCTTTGGGAGACATGCCCTGTGTGGCAGTTGGCTGTAACCAACTTTACTGGGCAAGTGAACTCCCATTATCCTCCTTCTCGACTTCTTGCTTTTGCAAAAAATCATTCTTTTATTTTTCCTCAGGTTACCAGTGCTCAACCCCTGCAGGATGCTGATTTTGTTTTTACAGATGGCTCCTCTTCTGGAACAGTGGTTGCTATCATTAATGGTCGTGTTTCTCATTTTCAGACAGATTATGATTCTGCTTAACAAGTTGAGCTATTTGCAGTTTGTCAGGTCTTTGCAGATCTCCCTAAGAGATGCTTTAAACTTTCCACTGACAATCATTATGGTACAGGAGTGCTGCATCATTTGGAAACTGCTAGTCTTGCTACTGTCTTTTCCTCCTCCCCTACTGACATAATTGCTCTTTAAAGACCATTCAATTGCATATTCATGTTGTATGGAGCCCTTTTATGTTGCTTATACTCATGCTTATTCTGCCCTTCCTGGTCCATTGTCTGAAGGCAATGCCTTTGCTGATAAGGCTATGTGATTTTTTGCTTTCCCCTTACTATCCCCTGCTTTCAAAGCCACTGCTTCTCATGCCCTTCATTGTGGGAGGCAGCCCCTGTGGAGAGATTTAGAGGGTCCCTGGGAGGTGTGGTGGCATCGGCGATTATTCCGGAGAAACAAAGAGACTGGACTCTTGTCTAGTGCAGAAGCCAATTCTGTAGGAGGGATAGATATAGAGAGAAAGATGGAGGGATAGACATAAAGAGAAAGAAAGAGAATGGACAACTCTTTAATGGATTGAGCAGAAGCCATTTATTGAAAAGTACAGAGGGTTTTTATCTACAGATTTTGCACATTCAGACTCAGATGTCTCCCATATACACAGACAATCCAGGTGCATGGGGGTGTCCCCTACCCACCAGATATTTCTTCAAGCATGGTAGAGAACAAACCCAACTTGTCTTTCTGTTCCTATGCTAGACTAATGTCCCTTAGAAGTATTATTACAGTTTCTATAAGTATTATACCATTCTATCAATTGTAATCTATATTTTATTTTATTCTACTCAGTATACCTATGAATAACTTTCCCATTGATAAACAGTCTATTCCTTTGCTTTATCCTAATACAGACAATGGAACTTAAACAAAATAACTAAAACCAGTTTTACATAAAGTGGATCAATCAAAAGGTCATGCTGGGCTCTCAGTTCCTGGGCTCTTTGATGTGGTCCCAGCTTGTACCAGACAAAAGCCAAAACCGCAGTCAGAGGGAAATGGGAACAACGAGTTTCTAGTGTTAGCTTGTGTTCGTCTCTGTCTGGAGTTTTCATGCTTGAGCTAACAGAAGGCTGTATTGTCAAAGGAAGAGGTAATG
>CAUYQG010285902.1:0-24448 GCA_963574415.1 Tarsius wallacei | reverse complement strand
TTCTTATATTTTGAGGTTTTATGTTTAGGTCTTTGATCCATTTTGAGTTAATTATTGTACATAGTTATAGGTAGGGGTCCTGTTTCAATCTTCTGCATGTGATCAGCCAGTTTTCCCAGCACCATTTACTGAATAGGTTCTCCTTTCCCCAGTGGTTGTTGTTGGAGACTTTGTCAAAGATGAGTTTATTGAGACATTGAGGCTTTGCTTCTGGAATCTCCATCCTGTTCCTCTGGTCTATATGCCTGTTCTTGTACAATACCAGGCTGTTTTGATTATTGTAGCCTTATAGTAAAGTCTGAAGTCTTGAAGTGTGATACCTCCTGCTTTGTTTCTTTTGCTAATGATTGTTTTGGCTATTTGTGGTCGTTTATTTTTCCATATGAATTTCTGTATTATTGTTTCCAGGTCTGAGAAGAATGATGCTGGTAATTTAATGGGTATTGCGTTGAATTGTAGATTGCCTTTGGTAGGATGGACATCTTAACAATGTTGATTCTTCCTAGGTGTTTTAACACCTCACTCATGTGTGCTCTTTCTCTCAGTGATTTGATTCACATGGTTGTTTCTCCAAGTTCTTCTCTCCAACCTTGTACCTCCAAATCCTAACTATCTTTCTAGACTTAAAGTGCTGTCACTTTTATAAATTCTTTCCGGCTGGCTCAGTGACTCAGCCTGTAATCCCAGCACTTTGAGGTGAGTGGATTGCCTGAGTCTGTGCATTCAAGACCTGCCTGGGCAACTTGGTGAGACCTCATCTCTACAACAAATAAAAAATCAGCTGAGTATGGTAGCGCACACCTGTAGTTCTGGCTACTTGGAAGGCTGAGGCGGAAGAATCGCCAGAGCCCAGCAAGTCGAGGCTGCGGTGGCCAGGAGTGTGCCACTGCACTCCAGTCTGGGTGACAGAGTGAGACTCCAACTCAAAAATAAATAAATAGATAGATAGATAGATACATAGATAGATAGATAGATAGATAGATGAAGTAAAAATCCTTTCCAGTCAAAAATGGTCTCTTCACTAGATATAAGTATTGTTTCATATCTGTACCATTGTCATAAGCTAGGATAATTCTCATTCATACTAGAATAATTTTTTTTGGTATACCTATTTTCTTTGTAATATTTCAAGTTTGTTGTGTGTAACAGGCTGGGTATTGTATGGCTGGATTCATGGGGGGTGAAAAGTATTCACCAATACAGTTATGAACTAGGAAAGGTAGGTTTATTAAAGATATGTTGTGAAGGGCACAATGAGTGAGACAACAGCAAGAGGGTTTCAGGATTCCCATTAGGGTGAGTTTCAGGATTCCTATCATGCATTTGTGTTCCTGTCATGCATATAAGGTAGTACCTATTGGCTGATGTTTAACTTTGATTATAAGCCACTTATAAGCCAGTCATAGGCTATTCATTCAGTCTTTACAATTCTTGCAATCTTATTCTGAGATTTCCTTCCTCAGAATAGTTTACACTATTTACTCAATTGATGGGGGCCTGATTGGGTCTCATGTTCCTCTTCAAAGCTCTCACAGTATATTCATTGTGCCTGAGTCCCTTGTTTATCACTAGTGGTTAGCAAAGTGTCTTATCCTTAAAGACTGAAATAAATGAGTTAGCATATATGATTTTATCTGAATGAGATATTGCATCCTTTCACTTCATAAATTGTTCAAGCCATTTAGCATTTTTCAACCTTATCAAAAGACATGAAAGTTACATTAGGTTCCTAGTGTAGAACTGCCATAACATGTACGACAAACTGGGTGGCTTAAAACAACAGAAATGTATGTTACCACAGGTCTTGAGGCTAAAACTCCAAAACCAAGGTAGGTTATGCTTTCTTTGATATCTATAAGGGAGAAATTCTTCTTTGCCTCTCCCTGGCTGCTAATGGTGACTGTCAATTGTTGGCATTTATTAGCTTTCAATTGCATCACTCCAATATCTGCTTCTGTTGTCACATGGCATTGTCACTTGTCTATTTCTCTTTTTCAGATGGCTGCCCTCCTCACTGTGCATGTCTATGTCCAAATTTCCCTCTTTTTTTTTTTATAAGGGCAGCAACTATATTGGATTAGGGCCAATCCTAATCACCTCAACTTAACTTGATTGCATTTATAAAAATGCTGTTTCCAAATGAAGTCACACATATTCATTGGTACCATAGGTTAGGACTGCAACATATCTTTTTGGGAGTCATAATTCTACCATAACAACTAATAATGCTTGTCACATAGTAAGTATATATTTGAATATTTGAAGAACTGGAAAAGAATTTCATACATGATGCATTTTTGTAATTTAATAGTATCTACTTTGTTCATGTATTTATCAATATGTAGCAGCATCCTTAAGTTGCTCTATGCATTTAATCATTTTAATTTAAACAAGTCTCCTGCTGTGTCACTGCCTAGCTGTTCCTCTCTGTGAATAGTCTTTCATTTTTATTTTAAAGCTTTTGATCTAAAGCCAACTGTTATTGTGACTTTTTTGTTAAAGGGCTGAATCAAGTTCATTTAATCAGCTATAGAATTGGGCCCATTAATCTATTTTACTACAAATCACAGAGAAAAATCAAATCCCAAAGAAATAAAAAATGATGTTGTACAATACATTCATTTGCCTCTCTTAACCTAAGACCTTGGTTCAGTTGTTCAATTTCATTGCAAATAAATGTAAGGTAATTCATATTTATCAACATCGATATTGTATCTTAGATAGCTGTTGAAGAAGCTCTAGGAAATACTCCACTATCTTGAAAAAAATTGCTTAAAATGTAGCTGTGGAAACTGATACAGCACTGTATCACATAAATGGTACATAAAAATTCAGGGGTAAGTCATTAATATTGTGGACCACATAACATCTGATTAGTGATCTCAATCAAAATTGTTTTCAAGAGAAAAGTGAATAATTAGAGAATCACACTCCCAATGGAAAATACTAAACTCCCAGAATATTAAATTCTGTCCAATCATATCACTTATATTGGGCATTACTTTAAAAATGCCATTCAAAATGCTTTATAGTCACTGCAAAATATCCATAATGGCATTTAAAACATAGCAATGCCTCATGAGAAAACAGCACAGAGATAATATTTGATATAAATAATTCTTAAAGCATTTCCATCTGTAAGTATAATAGAAGCCTTAAAAATTCCACAAATATGTTTCTTGGATTTTCACATTAATGCTGTATCTTAGTGAAAAAATATATTAGTAAAGACCGTAAAAGGCAGAATTACACATAAATACACTTTATAACTATGATTCTTTTCATACTACAAAGTAAAATGAATAATAACAAACTGAAATGCCTCTAACCATTTTATTTCATTGCAGAAAGTACACATGGCTATTTACCCTTATGAAATTTGAACCCCTACTGATTAAAACAACTGAAATCTTATATTGTGTGAAGAAGTGACTTACCTTGTTCTTCTTTTCATCATGGTCTTCAACCTACTGCCTCTTTCTTACTCTTAGTCCATGACCTATTAACACACTTGTCTGCGTGCCTACCACTTTTTTCAGCTGGTCTTTTCATCATCATGGACCTCTGGCATTTTTACCTTATTAAATAAAACATCACCTAAAAAACAACCTGAGTGTCTGTGTTTTGTTTTTGCTTCTGAGCAATATCATCTATGTTCTGATGATGGTTCAGATTTACTAACACTTTGACATCACATAGCTTATCCTGTGTGAACATAAGTTACCTCCTAGTTAAAACGAATAATCAGTGCACTAGGGCTCGAGACCTTATATAGCAACCTACAAAGGCTGTGTATAGTGTGTAATAAAAATACTACCCCCTTTCCAGCTTCTCTGAATTTTCTCTACCTTGAATTTAAATATTTTAAAAATTTCCAAATATATAATGTATAAAAGTATATGTATATGTTATATATAAAATGTAAAAGACATATTAAAGTATATTTTATATATATTTACATATATAAAAATTTCCTTACCCTTCTTTTCAAATGGCTAATCCCTCATGCCATTCAAGTCTTTGTTCAAATGTCGTCTTTTCATTTTTCAAATGTCATCTTTCCTTCTAATTATAATTGAAACCCCTAAATCATGTACTCATATAGTCTTCGTGATTTTCTTCTAGTGCACTTTATTTTTGTTCCTTGCCATATCTTACCATCAAGGAAACTATGTAGTTTATATATTCAAGTGGTCTTTCAGTCCTTCTGAGACCAAAGAAGTTCCACGCAGACTAGGACTTCTTCTATGTTTGTTCAATGAATGGTGATGGACACATAGTATAAATTCAGTAAATATTCACCTGGTGCAAAAATAAATGCCTTCATCTCAAGCTATAAGCTTTTTTTCTAAATCTCGAGAAAAATTATTTTCAATATCTTTATTTTACAAAAACATGAAAATAGAGAAAATATAGATATTTTTAAACATTCAATAAGACAAAACTAACACCAAAAATATAGTTTTCCTACCAAAATATAAATGAGTTGAAATAAACATTTTTAAATGCAAGAAAGAGAAGTTTCAGCTTGGATGAAAAAGCGAAATCCAAATATACATTTTTAAAAACTATAAAACGAGGGGATTCAAACTTTTTTAAGAGGAGACAAATTTAATAACGTTTTTAAAACCGGCCAAAACAAACCAAAAGAATCAAAGAATTATGAAGCAAAGTTAAATTAATGTCCAAAAGAAAGAATAAAAAGCATTTCAAGAGCTTAAAAAGGCATCATATAATGCTAAAGAGTGTTGTTAATACTAAAGTTATAGCTGTTTGGAGTATTTATGTACCAAGAATAACATAAAATCAATATTATAAAGCAAAACCATTGAAGCAAAAATATTAGAAAACCCCAACTGTGAGGAACGTTAGTTCATCTCCTTAAGTGATTAAATGGATAAATAATAACAGAAATAATGTTCAAAATAAAGAAGTGGAAGTTCTAACAAATATAATGACTTTGATAGGTCTCTTTAACATACATTGCACTTTATATGTGAAAAGATTAGACACATTTCCCCATATATGCATAAACAACAGACATAACCAGAGCCTCCACTACAAAAGAATGCTTTAAAAATTACAAAACATAAGCTTCATACAGACACCATTATCTGATTTAAGAAAACTAAAAAATTTAAACACCAAAATCGGAAAAGCTAAATATCAAATCGAAATTAATAAATCCTTCTTTAACCAATCTTCTACTGAAGAGGACAATCAAACCAAAATGCAAAAAATCAAGAAAGTATTTCAAGGATGATAGTGCATAGAATACAGCTAAAACAACACCCTGGAGATCATTCCGAGCCATAAATTGTCTGTCAATCAAAATAAATCAGTAAAATGAACTTCCTGATTCAACATATTAGAAAATAAATCACAAATTAAATCACAGAAAAACAAAGGTAGTAATTATTAAAGATAAAAGCAGAAAATATTTGCAAATCTGAAAAAGTGTAAGCAGTGAAATTAAGCTAGTTTAAAAAATAATCATATAGTCTGCAAATTACTAATCAATTTTGTTATGAAACAAAAAGAAAAATATACAATATTTTAAGATATGGAATTAAAATATGTGAGGCAATTCAAAACATTATAAAAGCTTCTTGATTCAGTAACTAAATGTATTTGAAAACTAGGATAAAATAAATAATTTTTGAGAAAAATTAAAAGTGACTCAATTTGCAATGAAACACTAAAACAGACAAATTTCACAGAAGTAATAATGGTAAAATGAGATCTCCCTCCTCCCCCCCAAAATTGCTAGGTTTAAATGATTTTACATAGAAAATGTGTAATATCTTTAGCAAATAGACAATTTCAAAGCTATGTAAATTCGTCTACACCATAGATTAAAAAAAGAACTAATTTTTTTTACTACAGCACAACACTGATCCCGAAATCTGTCAAATAATGCATAAAAATGCTACAGATGAATATTATTTATGAATCACAAAGAAACAATACAACATTAAATATTTATTGACAGAATTTAGCAGTTCATTGTGAAAAGAATTTATCATTTAAGAGAATTTTAATTCAGAAATATAAGAATTGCTCCAAATTAAATAAGCTATTGATACAATGTTTCATATTAATAAGCCAAAGAAAAAAGTCTTAAAAATATCCATAGATATTAGTACATTATAAATATAAAAATATTCAACATAAAAATGTATAGATTTTTTATTAACTTCATAAAATCTACTTATCTCAGTTCAAAAGGCTAATGAACTAGAGGAAATCCTATTGTGCTCCTGACTTCAAAAATTATCTCTAGCAAAGTCATGGGCACAATGAGGGTGCTCCCTATCTCATTAGTATTTAACACTGTACTTGAGTTACAGGTCAAAATAGTTTGACACAGGAAAGAAATTTGACATGTATAACAGACATATTGTGGGCTCATTATTTACCTTGATATGATTAAATACCCATAAAGCAGAAGAAAATCAACACAATTATTCTCTTTTAAAAACCTTCAGCATAATATAGGAACAAAACATTAATATGTATACATAAGTAACACTGAAATCAAAGAGTTTGAATCATATTGAAAGGTCATCTTTGTTGGTCAAGATCAGGAAAAATATCAGCGACTCAATTCACCACCACCAACAGCAACCATTAAGAAGATGCAGTATGCCAGGCTCGCTGGCTCAGCCTGTAATCCCACGCCTTTGGGAGGCTGAGATGAGTGGATTGCCTGAGCCCGCGGGTTCGAGACCCGCCTGGGCAACTTGGCGGGACCTCATCTCTACAATAAATCAAAAAAAATAGCCGGGCGTGCTAGCGCGTGCTTGTAGTTCCAGCTACGTGGAAGGCTGAGGCGGAAGGATGGCCGGAGCCCAGCAGGTCGAGGCTGTGGTGGCCGGGAGCGGCCACTGCACTCCAGTCTGGGCGACAGAGTGGGACTCCAACTCAAAAAAAAAAAAAAAAAAAAAGAAGATGCAGTAAAAGAAAAGATACCATTCGTGGGAGTATCATAAAAGATACAGTACCTATAAATGTAATAGTCAAAGAATTAGAAATTTTAAAACACTCACAAAGGAAGAAGTTCCAAATAGTCCATAATGTAATATGATTTCAATAATAAAAATGCATGAACTAATTAGATTTTTCTGAAAACTATATGGAAACATAAACATGAATAGTCAGGAAAATTTTTCAGAAGTAAGACAATGAGGAGTACTACTTTAATATTAAAATATACTATAAAGTTTCCATAATTAAAATAAGATAACACATTAATAGACCACTGGACTAGCAGAAAGCATACAGAAATATATTCTAGTGTATATATATGATATTTTAATATATGATAATGTTTCGATCTCAAATTAGTAGGGGGAAATGGCTTATTATATAAAAGGCTTTTTGAAAACTGAGTAACCATCTATAAAAAATAAATTTGTACCTGCATCTCGTATCACACACTAGAAATTTTCAAAATGGTCCAAATATGAATGTGTTAAATTTTTACAGCAGCATGCCATTTGGCTGAGAAATGAATGACCCTAATTCCTTTCTACAAAACCAAAACGACCTAGTAATTGCAGGATCTAATTTTCTAATTCATAATCTACTGGACACATTTGAACATTTTGCAGCTGTTCATTTTCATCTGAAACTCTCTCTCATCTTTGGCTCCAGTGACTTCAGGGTTCAACCGAGGCCCCAGTCAGGCAGACAGTTAACATGCTCAGGATATCAATATATAAAGAACACTAAAATATCACTTTGCATTAAAAGGAGAAAAAGAAATGCATAAGCCTTCTCCTAAGTTTGTTATTATGAAAATAGTACTTGAATAAACCTCTTGACTCTGTAGGAAACTCACCTTCCAATGAAAACGATGATCCACAGCTTTTGACAGAGGTAGGTTGTTAACTCCATGGGTTTCTGTTCGATGTTTATGCAAGCTGCGGCAGTCTTCCACCAACAGTCCCCCAGGCAAGTGTTCAGCCTCTTCTCTGAATGAATGAGGAATAGACACTTAGAGAAAAAGTTTTGAATGGGCCCCCAGTTATTGGCTTGTCCAGGAATATTCCTGTCTCTGTGTTGTAGACCCTAAATCTTCTAATGTTCTTGGTCCTTTAATATCTTTTCTGTTTTTCAAATAGTATTGTTTTCCTAGTTGGGTCCTTCTTCAAAGATATCACCCACTCTCATAATACAAAAATCAAAACTACCTATTGATAACTCCAAAATCTGTAAAAAATTTATCTTTAGTCTACACAATGTTTGGCCTCAGACCATTCATACCAATTTCCTATTAAACTATTGTCTTATGCTGGAGACAATTATATAAAGGCAGCCTAATTTCGTAGTTAAGAGCATAGATTCTTGAGCCGACTACGTGGATTTGAGTCCCAGGTCAGCCAATTCTGAGCTATTTAATCATGGACAAGTTGCTCAGGCTTACTGTGCCTCAGTTTCCCTACCTGAATAACAAAACACCTACTTCATATAATTTTTAGATAACTAAAATATTTAATATTTCTAAAACACAGAACAGAGTAAGAACTATATAAGCATTAAATGAGTATAAGCAATAATAAATCAGGGAACTTTACAGTGATGTTCCCAACAAGACTTCCAAAGAATTTACCCATGTGTTTCATTAGAAACCAAGAGAGTGTTAACTTTCAATCCTAATCACTCAGGATTTTGATGACCTCTCAGCATTATCCAGGAAAATATGGAAATTGACAGTAACAGAAACAGAGTATTGCTCTTGCAAGACAAATAAAGTCAAGAAACTATTGTCTTTGTACTTTGTGTATCTTCCTGGAGCTGAGAAAGGCACTCAAGGCATAAAATGTAAGGTAGGGAGATGTACTAGAGAAACATACTATAGTCTCCCATTTTACTCCCTGTTATAGTAAGAAAACTAGAGAACAGATTATCCTACCCCACTCCAAATCTCCTGGGCCCCAAGCAGACCTGTATTGCAATGTAGACAGAGCATTAGATTAGATTGTAAACTAGACTAGACTTTTTATTAAGTTAAAGTAGAAAGAAGTTATAGAATGTGCCCAATACATCAATAAAAGATCTACAACCCACCAGGAAAGGAAAATTTGACATTGCACAGTTGGGGACATTGATTAGAGAAAATAAATCTTTTTCAAGTTTGTACTCCACAAAGTTCACATTCTCCAATAAACCTGTTATACTGCATATAGCTATAAAAAACTCTGACATATGAGAGGCAGGCTGTGACACTCAAATGGCTCTGGTTGGAAAAACTTCCCACAACATTTAAAATATGTCCATCAAGTCAAAAAAATTATTAACATTTGATAAAAACCAGGAGTCATTCAAAATGGCTTATGCTATAACAGTTTTTATTGCCATAATAATAAAAGTCTGATATTAAAAATGACTTTTTTGCTTGATATAAATAATTTTATTAAACACAGGAATTCCTACAGGCAGATTTGCTTTTCTTTACACATACACACACAGACACCCACATACACATTCCAACTTGGAAAATTAAGTCATATTTTAGTTTTGTTTCAGCAAAACAAAAATTATGTTCATAAATACTTCCCCCTTAATTCAAGATTTCATGTGAATTAGATTAAATAAGTAGGATACAAATAAAAGTGATAAACAAGGCAAGTGATAAAAAACAGATGAACAACCAGGTAACCAGTGCTGCTTGAAGAATAACAAAGCACTGATCAGACTCAGAATTATATTTTTCCCACTTCATCTATTGACTAATAAATTGATTC
Source organism: Tarsius wallacei (assembly GCA_963574415.1). NCBI lineage: Eukaryota > Metazoa > Chordata > Mammalia > Primates > Tarsiidae > Tarsius > Tarsius wallacei. Next base: position 14,699 of record CAUYQG010285902.1, on the reverse strand, counting down.
TCTCATTCTTACATTTAGCCATTAACCACTTTGTGAATGCAATAATAAATCTGAATTAGGATGGCATTATTTCAAGAAGATAAAGAAATTAAATTTGTTTATTAACATATAAAACACCTAGCGCTAAAGCAATCACCTAACAAGCTTTAAATATATGTAAGCTTTCAGTTATCACAATTAATCCTGGGATGTAAGGGGCTTTCACCTTTCCAAAGTCTACTTGTTTATTATATTTGATAGTTGAGACATTATGCCTACACTGAATTGTTGCGATAGAGAACTGGAAAGTCTTAATTTTGGAATACTGAAGAAGTAAAGAACATAAAACAGACAGATAAGACCATAAGAGCATACTAACAAATAGACAATACATGAACACTGCAAAGACCAAATCTTTGGGGATCGTGGCCAAAAAAAAAGAAAGACCCAGCTAGTTCTTTTTATACATCAAATATCTTACCAAAATAGCTTTGCTTTTGAACTTAACTTTTATTATAATACTGATAGGAGACACAGAAACATCATGAGACTGGAAGGAAACAGTTGCAAGCAAAAACAACAAGGATTGTAGGCAACCACTAGAAGCTTGGAAAAGACAAAAAAAAAAAAAAAATTATTACAGCAACGATCCCCAACCTTTTTGGCATCAGGAACTGGTTTCATGGAAGACAATTTTTCCATGGATGGGGATGGGGGAATGGGGTGGGAGGGTGGAGGATGGTTTGGGGATGATTCATTACATTTATGGTGTAATTTATTTATATTATTGTTTACATTGTAGTATATAATAAAATAATTATGCAACTCATTATAATGCAGAATCAGTGGGAGCCCTGAGCCTGATTTCCTGCAAATAGATGGCCCCATCTGAGGGTAGGCAGTAACATCCGAAGTGTGTTGTTTATGTCCAGTCTACTCTGCAATCTTGTTTTGGTTGCTGTCATTGCAGAAAACCTTGCTTCACAAAGATAGGATGTTGGAAATGGAAGCAGGCTTTTCAGTGCTGATCTGACAGGAGGTGGAGCTCAGGCAGTAGCGAGCAATATGAAGCAGATGTAAATACAGAGGAAGCTTCACTGGCTCACCTGCCACTTACCTACTGCTGTGAGGCCTGGTTCCTAACAGGCCACGAACCAGTACTGGTTTGTGCCCTGGGGGTTGGGAACCCCTGCTCTACAGACTTGCTCTTGCCAACACCTTAATTTTGAATTTCTAGCTTACATATCAGTGAAAGAATATATTGTTTAGGCCACTACATTTATTGTACTTCATTATAACAACCCTAAGAAACTAAGGCAAAATTTGGTTATAGGGGGTCTGCCTATCATATGGAAATGTCTAGACAGGATAAAGGTAGAAGGCCTTTTTTTGTGCTAGTTTATTCATTGCCTCGCATATCCTTAAGTAATCCTTTCTAAATCTGTATCTATAAATACTGTAGAAAAATTTGCCGCAAACACCAGCTTCTCCAGATCTGCTACAGCTGGTTCCTTGAGTCATCTCAGGAATTCCTCACACTTTCAGAATGTCTTTGTGTCAACATTTCAGTTGTTCCAAATCCCTCCCCCCTCCTTTTCTTGTTCTTTCATCTTCCCGCCCTTCTCTCTTTCCTTCTTTACCTCTGTCTGTATCTCTGCTTCTTTCATTATTGTCTCCCCTTTCTCATTTTGTCAAATTTTAGTTTTGAAATACTGTCCTGAAAACTATTTAGAAAACTTTCTCAGGCTGGAATACACAGCTGAACCAAGGCCCAGGCCCTATTCCTCTTCCAACACTATAGAAAACTTGCAACACTTTTCCCCCAAGTCTCTCTGGAAGGAAGTCATAAAAAGAAGATGGCCATCATCCAGACAATCTATAGATATGTGGCTCTCAAAATGTAATCCCAGGACTAGCAGATTCAGCAAAATATGAGGACTAAGTAGAAAGGCAAATTTTCTAGCCCTCTCCCAGACCTACTAAGTCAGATACTTTAAGTTGGAATCTCCCATTTTTTGTTTTGAAAAATTCCCTGGGTAATTCTGATGCATGATAAAATTTATGAATTACTGTGGGGGAGTTGGGAAGCTGGAGACTGAGCCAGTCAGACTACGCAAGTCCTGGTGTAAGTGAGTGAGTGTATGGAAAATTTTGTGTATGTGCTGGTGAGCAAGTGGGTGTGTGAGTGGCTGAATGAGTGAGGGCTAGGGAGCTAGCGGACAGGGTTCTCTTGGTGCAGTGGCTGGTGCCGCAGTTGCTAAGCTTGGACCCTAGTGATTCCCAGGACACAGAATCCAAGCGTCATTATTTTTCTAAATCAAAAAACCCTTCCTGGGAAGAAAATTCTGGGAGAAACTGACTAAGCAGGGGCTCATGAGCAAGTGGCCAGGGCTCTGGTGCAACAGCTGGTGCTGCAGCTTCTCTGCTTGGTCCCTGGCTCTTTTTGGGTCACAGAAGCTGAGTGCCATTTTTTTTAAATGGATAAATGTTTTCCTGTGAGGAAGTGGCAGGGAGAGACTGCCATCCCAGGCTCTGCCTCACCACTGCAGCAGGAGAGACTGCCAACTCCAGGCTTTGCATCAACACTTCAGCATCTGGCAGGACACTAGCACCAGGATCTGTGAAGAAGAGTCCAGAGGCACACTCCCACGGAAGAGGACAAGAAAGGCACCCCACCACCATCTTGAAGGCAGGGCAGAAAGGTGCTCTGACTTGCTCACCATGGAGTAACAGATCCGATCTCTGTGACTGCAGACCAATGACTCAGGGATTGATCATGATCCAGAGAGAATATCTTGAAAGCACAAACTTCGGAGGGACCTTATGAGTGCTGAGTTCCAGGCACTCAACTCCCTAACCTGATCCAACCAAGGGACAAACAGTGTGGCCAGAAAAGGATGAGGAAGGACTACAAAGAGATCAGTGGTGAGTCTGGGACTCACCCAAACCCCCTCCCCAGGCAATCCTCTGAACATCAGACCAACATAGCTGGGCCACGACTGAGAGGGACAAACCCAGGTGGAGCCTGGAAGTCAGTTACAGTAGAACTCCATTCCCAGATAAGCCTGGCTGGGGCACCCCCAGCTAGTACAAACCTGGGGAAGAGACAATCCTGTACCCCCCCACTGGAGGAGGTCTGCCTGACCATGCAAGAGTGGGAGGGGAGGACTGCAGTCCCACCCACCTCTACTGCCCCTCTTCATTCCCTGCTCCAGACGCTGAGGAAAGAGTGAAAGAGGTGATTCTGCAGGAGAGATCTTATTAGGGGAATAGCTAGCCACAAGAGAACAGGTTGTTTTTTTTTTTTTTTTTCATTTTTAAAATTAAAAAAATTTTTTTTGCCTGTTTGTTAGTTCATCTATTTTTTAAATAATTTTGCTTTGTGCATGAATATGTATGTGAGGGTTAGATCTGCATCCCCACCATTTTGTTTCTTTTTTTTTCTTTTTCTATTTCTTTCTTCCTTTATTTGTTGCTTTCTGTTTATGTGTGTATGTTAATGAATGAGGTTTCCATCTTATCGTTATTGGTTTGCTTTTGCTCTTCTGTTCTAATTTTTTTTGTTATTTTCATTTTTATAGTTTAAGGTGTGTGTCAATTTATGTGTGAGGGTTCAATCTGAACTCTTTTTTTCCCCCAGTCTTTCTGCTTTTCTTCTCCATTCACTTTGTGTTAGGCATGTGTGTTTGCGTTCAGTTTTCTTGGTCTTTTGTTTCACTTTGCTGTCATTCCAGTTTGTTTTGGGGTGTGTGTGTGTGTGTGTGTGTGTGTGTGTTCATTTTTTAGTTGTTTTCTGCTTTGCATTGTTATATAGAGTAGTTGTAAAGAGTGGATCTCAGGGAATACGTACTACAATAAGTAAGCATTGTAATTGGCAAGTAGTTTCTGAATCCTAGTGCCCCATCCCCTACTTTGTTTGATTTTCAAAAACCACAAGAGACAGCAAAGTTTCCCATTCACTATCCTATTTCAAAATAGAACAAATCCAGAGCATGGATCAGGGAAGAATAGAGAGCTGAGCAAACATCAGAAGGGAATGTCTCTCCCACTGACAATGAATAATAGAACTAAAGAGAAAAGCAAGAGATCTGTCACAAATGAGGAAAAAACAAAGGAAGACCATGGGCAATTTCAAGTGTACCAAAGAGAAAAGTCCTGAAAAATCAGGTGCCCAAACAATGGAAGTCATCAAAGACTGGACCCAGAATATGACAGGGATTTGGGAATGGATGGAAAGAGTGAATAAGACTCAAGAAAGACAAGATGCAACACTGAAAGAACTGGTAACAGAAATTTTGCCATAAAAAATTTCATTCAGGAAATAAATAACAAGATGACAAGCATAGAAAGCAGAATTAATCAAGTTAAAAAAGAATCTCAGAATTTGAATATCAGTACATGGAATTAACCTGATCTATAAAAAAGAAAGAAAGAAAGAAAGAAAGAAAGAAAGAAGCCTCAGAAAGAAAGAACAAAGTCTACAAGAGTTATGCAATTATATCAAGAGGCGAATCTATGCCTGATTGGTATCCCAGAAGAAGAAAGGGAAATGGAGAACAACCTGGAGCAAGTATTCTAGGAGGTAATCCAAGAAAACTTTTCCCATCTCACCAGAGATGTGACCAGGCAAGCACAAGAGTTACAGAGAACCCCCACAAGACATCAAATGAGAAGACCAATCCCTAGAGAGATAGTAATTCACTCACACAAAGTAGGCACAAAAGAAAAAATCCTAAAGGCCGCAAGAGAGAAAGGTCAGACTACCTACCAGAGAAAACCAATCAGAATAGCAGAGACTTATTGGCAGAAACACTATAGGCAAGAAGAGACTGGAGTTCTATATGCAAAGTCCTCAAAGGTAAAAAAATTCAGCCAAGAATTTCCTATCCAGCCAAGTTCAGCTTCATGAGTGATGGAGAATTAAAATCCTTCCTAGACATCCAACCTCTAAGAGATTATGCAACTTCCAGATCAGCTTTACAGGAGACACTTAAAAATGTATTAAGTACAGGAGAAAGAAAAAAAAGAATGACCACACACTTCCCAAGAGAATAGCAGAGCACAGAATTAACAGAGAATACAGCCCAACAAGAAACTTGAAAACACACACATTCATCAACCCCAAAGCCAAAGAAAACAAGCAAACAAAGAAAAAACTTTATAAGAACCTCATGACAGTGATAAACCATCACAGACTGAAAGAACTAAATGCACTAAATGCACCACTGAAAAGAATGGCAAACTGGATAGGAAACCATGACCCAATTATTTGCTGCATCCAGGAAACTCATCTCAACACAAGGGATGCACGCAGACTCAAAGTTAAAGGATGGAAAATGAGTTTCCAGGCAAATGGATTACAAAAGAAGGCAGGAATTGCTATTGTAATATCAGACAAAACAACCTTTAAGCTAACAAAAATTTAAAAAGATGAAAAAGGGCACTACATAATGATAAAATTTCAATTCATCCACACAAAATATCTACCCTAAACATATATGCACCCAATATAGGAGCACAAGCATTTATAAAGCAACAACTAATTAAACTAAAAAAAAGATATTGACTCTAACACTATTATAGCTAGGGACTTGAATACCCCACTAACAGCCCTAGATAGATCATGGAGGGAAAAAAATCAACAAGGAGATCCAGAATCTAAACTTGACACTCTACCAAATGGACTTAATAGATACCTACAGATTATTCTACTCAACAACCACAGAATATACATTCAATACATCACCACATGGAACATACTCCAAGATCTATCATATCCTCTGCCATAAATCAAGCATAAAAAAGTTTCATAAGGTTGAAATCCTGCCATGCACATTCTCAGACCACAAAGGAATAAAAACAAATATCAACACCAACAAAATTTCCCCAAAGCCCACAAAGACATGGAGACTAAACAGCATGATGCTGAACAATTACTGGGTCAACACTGAAATCAAAGTAGAAATTAAATGATTCCTGGAAACAAATGACAATGAAGAAACATTATCAAAATCTCTGGGATGCCATGAAAGCAGTTCTCAGACAAGAATTTGTATCTCTCCAAGCACACATCCAGAAAATAGAAAGTTCACAAGTTGAGAGCCTAACAAATCACCTAAGGGAGCTGGAAAGAGAATATCACCAAAATCCTACTTTAGCAGAAGAATCCAAGTCACCAAAATTAGAGCCCAAATACTGAACGTAAAAGACAAAAATATCATAGAAAACATCAACAAAACAAAAAGCTGGTTCTTTGAAAGAATAAACAAAATTGATAGATCCCTAGCCAGAATGACCAAGAAAAAAAGAGAAAAAGTCCAAATAAGCACAATCAGAAATACAAAAGGTCAAATGACAACTGACCCCGAAGACACAAAAGATGATCAGAGATTACTATGTACACCTTTATGGAAATAAATTTGATAACCTAAATGAAATGGAGGACTTTCTGACATCACACAACCTCCCCTGGTTGAAACAAGAAGATACCGAGACAATATAAAGCCCAATAACAACACAGAAAATTGACTCTGCCACAAGAAAAGTACCTACAATAAAAAAGCCCTGGACCGGATGGCTTTCCAGCAGATTCTACAAAATGTACAAGGAGGAGATTATATCAATCCTAATGAAAGTATTCTAGGCAATTGAGAAAGATGGAACTCTCCCCAAATCATTTTACAAAGCTAACATCACACTGATATGCAAACCGGGTAAAGATCCAACAACAAAAAAGAGAAATACAACCAATATCCCTTATGAACATAGGTGCAAAAATCCTCAACAAGATTCTAGGAAATCAGATTCAAAACACATCTCAAAAATCATCCACCATGACCAAGTAGGCTTCAACCCCAGGATGCAAGACTGGTTCAATATTTGCAAGACCATAAATGTAATTAAATACAACAATAGATGGAAAAACAAGACTCACATGATTATATCATTAGATGCAGAAAAAGCTTTTGATAAAATCCAGCATCCTTCTTGATAAAAACTCTCAAAGACCTAGGTATTGAAGGAACATACCTCAAAATAGTAAGTGCCATTTATGATAAACCTACAGCTAACATATTGCTAAATGGACAGAAACTGGAAACACTTCTTCTGAAAACTGGAACAAGACAAGGCTGCCCACTCTCATCTTTCTTGTTCAACTTTGTGTTGGAAGTCTTAATTAGGGTAATTAGACAAGAGATGGAAATCAGGGGTATCCAAACAGGAAAAGAGGAAGGCAAGTTATCCCTCTTTGCTAATGATATGATCCTATACCTTGAAAATCCAAGAGAATCTGTCAAAAACCTGCTTGCACTGATAAAGAACTTTGGCAAAGTCTCAGGGTGCAAAATAAATGTTCACAAGACAGTTGCATTCCTATACACCAACAACAAGCAGGCAGAGACCCAAATTGAAAGCACCGGCAGGACTTGGTATCTCAGCCTGTAATCCCAGTGCTATGGGAGGCCGAGGTGAGTGGATTGTCTGAGCCCACAGGTTTGAGACCTGCCTGGGCAACTTGGTGAGACCTCATCTCTACAATAAATCAAAAATTAGCCAGGCGTGGTAACGCACGCCTATAATTCTGACTACTTGGAAGGCTGAGGCGGAAGGATCGCCGGAGCCCAGCAGGTTGAGGCTGTGGTGGCTGGGAGTGTGCCACAGCACTCCAGCCAGGGAAATAAAGGGAGACTCCAACTCAAAAAAATAAATAAATAAATAATAAATAAAAACACAATCCCATTCACAATAGCCAAAAAAAAAAAAAAATTGAAATACCTCAGCATCTTCCTAACCAAAGAAGTGAAAGACCCTTACAATGAGAACTACAAAACACTGCTCAAAGAAATACAAGAAGACACAAACAGTTGGAAAAATATTCCATGCTCATGGATAGTAAAAATCAACATTGTTACAATGTCCATCCTACCAAAGGAAATCTATAGATTCAACACAATACCCATTAAGTTACCAATGTCATTCTTCTCAAACCTGAAAGTAACAATACCCAAACTCATATGGAAATATTAACAACCATGAATAGCCAAAACAACCCTTAGCAAAAGAAACAAAGCAGGAGATATCACACTTCCAGACTTCAAACTTTACTATAAGGCTACAGTAATCAAGACAGTCTGATACTGGTACAAGAACAGGCATATAGACCAATGGAACAGGATAGAGATTTCCGGAAGCAAAGCCTCAATTTCTCATCCAACTCATCTTTGACAAAGCCTCCACCAACCACCACTGGGGAGAGGAAAACCTATTCGGTAAATGGTGCTGGGAAAACTGGCTGATCACATGCAGAAGATTGAAACAGGACTCCTACCTATCACCATAAACAAAAATTAACTCTAAATGGATCAAAGATCTATATGCAAAAACTCGAACTATAAGAATCTTAGAAAATGATGGAGACACCCTTATGGACGTTGGAACTGGCAACCAATTTCTAATCAGAATCCTAAATGCCCATACATTAAGAAATAAGATAGACAGATGGGACCTCATCTAACTAACGAGCTTCCACAAAACAAAAGAAACCATCAAGAGAGCAGGGAGACAGCTCACAGAATAGGAAAATATTTGCCAACTGTATATCTGACAAAGGTCTAACATCTACTATCTACAAGGAACTCAAACATGCCAAAAGGAAAAAAACAGCCCCATTCAAAAGTTGGCAAAAAACATGAATAGATACTTCTCAAAGAAGATATATGGGCAGCCAACAGACACATGGAAAAGTGCTCAGCCTCACTCATCATCAGAGAAATGCAAATCAAGACCACACTGAGATACCACCTAACCCCAGTAAGAATGGACATCATTAATGAAACAAGCAACAACAGATGTTGGTGAGGATACAGAGAAAAAGAAATGCTTCTACACTGCTGGTGGGAATGCAAACTACTGCACTTCTTTGGAAGACAGTGTGGCAATTTCTGAAAGAGCTAGAAATTGACCTTCTACATGACCCAGCAATTCCCCTATTGGGAATATATCCAAAGGAACTCAAATCATTCTGCAAAAAAGATACCTGTACGCGTATGTTTGTTACAGCTCTATTGACAATAGCAAAAACATGGAACCAACCATGCAGCCCATCAAAGCTGGACTGGATTTAAAGAAATGTGGTACATATACATAATGGAATATTACACACTATAAAGAAGGACAAATATATGAATTTCACAGCAACTTCGATGGATTTAGAGTCGATCATACTCAGTGATCTATCACAGAAACAAAGAACAGAGTACCATATGTTCTCACTCATAAGTGGAACTTGAACAATTATATTATGAGAACGGGTTTGGCAGTAGTGGGAACCTGTCAGGGGAGGAGAGTGGGATTGGCGGCTGAGAGAAACTGCTAGGCGAGGGAGGGGCACATCTCATACAAGGGTACCTGCATAATTGTTTGTATACCTAACTCTGAATTGTACCCCAAATCTTTATAATAATAAAAAATAATAATAATAATTACTACTACAGGTAGTGCTCAGGAAAATAACTCTCCCATGTAAGAAAGCTAGTTAAGGCCGGACACAGTGGCTCACATCTATAATCCCAGCACTTTGGGAGGCTAAGGCTGGACAACTTGGCAAGACCTTGTCTCCACAATAAATCAGAAAAGTTAGCTAGGCATGGTGGCATATGCCTGTTGTTCCAGATACTTGGTAGGCTGAGGCAGAAGGATTGCCTAAGCCCAGTAGATGGTGGCTGTGAACATGCCACTGCACTCCGGCCTGGGTAACAGAGTGAGAGTCTGACTAAAAAAAAAAAAAAGAAAAGAAAAGAAAGAACGAAAGCTAGTTAGTAGCCGAGTCCGAGGGGGGAAATGGAAGCAGGTCAATATGGGTGAATTAAGAGAGAAACAGTGAAAAAAGCTAGAGCTGTGTGTATTGTAGTTTCTTTGCTCATGTCTATTCAAAGGGTTCACAGAGGTAGTAAAAGAAACCGTACTTGAACCAGAATAAGTAAAAGGATCATTATCAGTTGTTAAGTCTGATTTGATTTAATCATTTTTCCAGCAAATATTTATTGAAACTTTTTTAGACAAAAGGGACACTGCAGGCAGTAAGTCAGAGACCCTGCTTCATAGAGTTAAATTATAGTAGGAAAAACAGAATTATAAGTAAATATTAAATAATTTTCAATTACAAGAGCTATTAAGAAAAGCTTCATAAAGAATTACAAGGTTAAGTTCACAAACTCATTGCTGCATATCACAATGGTCACCTTCGACATACTCCCTTTGGGAAGCTATGTGCTGATACTAGCGCCTACTCCACCCATCACAGTATTTTTTTCTGGAATGAACTCTTTTTCTGGAATGGCCATCAGAGCTGTTGTCATATTACCTTTTATGTCCTGAATGCTATCAAATGTCTTCCTTTCAATATTTCCTTTATCTTTGGATAAAGAAAAAAGTCATTGGGGCCAGATCAGGCATGTTGGGAGGGAGTGCCAATACAGTTATTTGTTTATTGGCTAAAATCTCCCTCACAGACAGTGCTATGTGAGCTGGTGAATTGTGATACAGGAGCTTCTTTGAGTCCATTTTTGCATACACCTTCCTCATGCCAAGATTTTCAGTTAAGAATTTTCTGTTTCTCTATTGATGTTTATTTGGTCTACTATGCTTCTCACAGTCAGCCAGCAATTTTGATGCACAGTTTGATTGCAATGTTTTTGTCAGTTCTGCTCATTACTGGTTGTCCTGACCTCTCTTCATCAGTGACACTTTCTCTCCTCTCAGAAAAACATTTAATCCATCTGTACATTGTTGTTTTCTTCATGGCATTATCCCCATAAACTTGAACTAACATCTCCCTGATTTCACTTCCACTCTTGCTAACTTTAACAGGAAATTTAATGTTTGTTCACTGCTCTAATTCACCCTACAACATTCTTGCAACAGAACACAAAAATATGCAACAGTTAACCGGGCTCGGTGGCTCAGCCTGTAATCCCGCGCCTTGGGAGGCTGAGGTGAGTGGAGTGCCTGAGCCCGCGGGTTCGAGACCCGCCTGGGCAAGCGAGACCTCATCTTTACAATAAATAAAAAAATCAGCCGGGTGTGGTAGCACGCGCCTGTAGTTCCAGCTGCTTGGAAGGCTGAGGCGGAAGGATCGCCAGAGCCCAGCAGGTCGAGGCTGCGGTGGCCGGGAGCGGCCACTGCACTCCAGTCTGGGCGACAGAGTGAGACTCCAACTCAAAAAAAAAAAAAAAAAATGCAACAGCAATAATGAATGCCACTCGACAAGGCACTGCCACATGTTGACACTAACACAGCTGTGAGACACTGCTATACCAAGGTTATGAAACTTTACCAAGTTGTTTGTTCAGTGCTGCCCAACATAAGCACATGACGGCAAGTTCACAAACTTAATTGTCAGACATTGTAAGTAATGACTGCTTGGTGCTGGGTAGTAGGGTACTCAGGAAAGGCCATTATAAGGTGGAACTATTAAACAGAAATATAAACTTTGAGGGGAAGCCTTCACTTTGGAGACAATATATTCTGGCAGAGAAAACAGAAGAATCCAGATGCCAATGTCTTCCATTAAACCAAGCTTGAACATTTCAACAAATAGCAAGAAGGCAAGCAAGGCTGCAGCAGAGTCAGAAAAAGGAGAGAAGGGCAGGAGGTAGGAGTCAAGGCAAGAGCCAGATCATGTAGAACCTTGAGGACTTCTCTAGGGTGTCAGATAATATTCTAAATATTATGCAAACTCATTGAACAGTTTTGCAGAGGGAGAGATTGACATGACTTGCTGCAGTTGCTACACAAAGAGGCTATAAGTCATGCAACAGTAGAAAAAGGTAAGACTATTTAGGAATCTAGTGGAGAGATCCAAATCATAGAAGATGATAATTTGGACTAGAGTAGCAACAAAAGAGATAAAAGGGGTAATTAGATTATAAGTATATTTTAAAGGGGCAGCTAACAGAATTTGTGGATGAAGTGTGATAGGACAAGGTCACAAGGATGACTTCTAGGTCTGAAACTCTGAGTAGCTGATGGCGCCTGTTAGTAAGTTGAAGACCACTGGTGACAGCAGGCTTGGAGGGGGACCCTGAGCTCAACTGTGCCATGATAAATTTTTCTATCCAAGCTGAGATGTTGAGTAGAGAGTTGGATATATCATGCTGGGGCTGATAAGCAAAACTGGTGAGAAAAATCTGTAAGAATGCATGATTTCGGAAGGGGAAAGTTCTGAAGAAGACAATACAACTCGTAGGAGTGAGAGGAGAAATGGTGTTTGCAGGCAAGGGAGAAGATACTGAACTTTTTGGGCATGAAATGGAATATCTTCCTAGAAATTATACAGCAGGATTTGTGACAAGCACCCAACAATATTTGTTGACAGTTTAAAACAGTCTCTATTCTCAAATAGGTTGATAGATTATCGAATCACCAGAACTCCAAATTTTTTCCCCATAATCACTTTTTAGTAAGCTACAAAATTCATACTGATTAATTGGGGTTGGTGACTTTCTCCCCAGCTTTAATGAGGTACAATTGATCATTTAAATTATACATTATATATATGTATAAAACTTGATGATGTGATAAATGTATGCATTATGAAGTAATCACCACAATCCTTTCTTTCTGTCTCTCTCTTTCTCTCTCTCTTTCTCTCTTTTGGTTAACACACTTAAGATTTGCCCACTTCACACATTTCAAGTATATACAGTATTGTATATATACTTGCAGCTATGTATCATATAGTTGCATTATTGTACATTAGATCCCCAGCACTTATTTGTCTTGGGTAACTGATACACATCCAGTTTCTCCCCATTTTCCCTTCCCCAGCCCCTGACAACCACTGTGGGACTCTCTGCTTCAACCAGTGTGATTAATTGACATTCCACATAATGACATTTTAATGCAAAGACAACATAGGGAAGGAAAATTACCTGAAAGAAAAATAAGTCAAATTTTAGATGTGTTTTCTTCAGTAGAAATAGGCTAGAAGAGAGTATTTACAGCAAATGTGCTATTATTGATAACAAATAGCACACTATAATAGTATATCCACAGCCAAATTTTAGTGATTTAATGTATTACATATTGTCAAGAGAGTTAATAAATATGTTCTATTGCTCATTAATGTGGAATGCAGAAAAAAACAAAATGATTTGGTATATTTTCTGAAAATTTTTCTATATATCTTCCTAGCCAAAATATTAAAATAACTCATAACTCTAAATATTTCTTTTATTGTAGCCTAAAGCCACAGAATCTATTTTTGCAAACTTGTTAATATGTACATATTAAACAGCTCTAATATTTGTATTTGAGAAATAAATTAATGAATAATAGTCCTACATGTTATTTCTACATTCTAATTTCAAACATCTGACTTTTGCATCTTATCTATAAAAAATTTATAGAAAGCAAAGAAAAACACAGAAAAAAATAAATTATCGTTAGAGAAGAAAGCAAAATGCTAACAGTAAAATAGTAAGCAGTCCAATTAATTTCATGGCTTTTACCAACAATACTAGTGGAATATATAAATCAGTTAAAAAAACTTTTAGGGGAAAAATTCTTTTGTAAACAATACACTTTGGTTACAAATTCACACTAGCAATTTCATAGCAAATGTATAACACATGTACCACCATGAAGACAAGGCATGCTGTAATCAGACTGCTTTGTGAATTTACTATAACAAAATGATTAGACACTGGATTTAATCATGCCACATCTGGGATTTGGCATTCCATCAAGTGTAGTCCAACTGCCAACCCTGCCACAGTGATAGAAATTTACCAGTTCTTTGTAATAGGCATGTCTGGAGCTATTTTTTTTTTTCATTGTGAGTGAGAGAGAGAAAAAAAAGAATTATGCACATCATCTATATTTGCAGAGATGGTATGACTCATATGTGATTAGAAGCTATTCTTAAATATCTTGCTATCCAATGGTAACCATATGAGTTATCACCACCATGAACTCAGGAAATAGGTGTCCAGATAGCATTTATGATGATACTAGTTTTAATTAATTCTGATGAGGGTGCAATAATACAATGTTCTCAAAGACCTCAAATTGTGTTTTGCTTCAGTATAGGGTAGCTTTCTAAATTCTTAGCTATCTACCTTTCCAAGTTCTAAAGTGAGACATGTATACATTATTGTAGGAACATGCTTCATTGTAATAGGAATTTGATTTTGCTACTAAACAATATATATTTAAAAATGAAATATATCCAATGTCTGTAGAAGAATTAATTATTCTATGATCAGATGTTGAAATGGCTTTATTTTCATTCTCATCAAAATAGAGAAATTGCATTTAATATCTTTTTGACAACTAACTTATAGAACGATGACATCATTAACAGGAAAACAGAAATACTGCCAAGGAGAACTGGTTGGTAGGGTATACTGTGATTCTGTTTGGAAACTTTAGAATGCACAATGGCATTATATTATACAAGTGAAGACTGAGATGATATTTGTAATTATCTTACTGGTGTGCCTAAAAGAGGATTAAATAATATAAGCAGTAATAATGGATCTGAAGATCTTAACAGCTTTATACAATAAAAATATATCGCTTGAGCCGGGCTCGGTGGCTCAGCCTGTAATCCCGCGCCTTTGGGAGGCTGAGGTGAGTGGATTGCCTGAGCCCGCGGGTTCGAGACCCGCCTGGGCAAGCGAGACCTCATCTCTACAATAAATCAAAAAATCAGCCGG
>CAUYQG010285896.1:0-10112 GCA_963574415.1 Tarsius wallacei | reverse complement strand
TCTGGTCCAGACTTATTGGGAGCAAATGCGTCCTTTATCTGAATATAAGAAGACTGAATTTGGATGTTGTAAACAATTTCCCCAGGTGCCACTTGTGTTCCTGGGTTCTGAAGAAAATGGGGTGCGACATTCAAAGGATTTGTCTCAGCAGGGTCTAGTTCAGAGCCTAGATAAATAACTTCAGCCCAGCATGCTTTTTTGTTTTTTGTTTTTTTGAGTTGGAGTCTCACTCTGTTGCCCAGACTGGAGTGCAGTGGCCACTCCCGGCCACCACAGCCTTGACCTGCTGGGCTCCAGTGATCTTTCCACCTCAGCCTTCCAAGTAGCTGGAACTACAGGCGCATGCTACCATGCCTGGCTAATTTTTTTGACTTATTGTAGAGATGAGGTCTCGCCAAGTTGCCAAGGCACCGCAGGCTCAGGCAATCCACTCCCCTCAGCCTCCCAGAGCGCTGGGATTACAGGCTGAGCCACCGAGCCCGGCTCCATTTGAGATCTTGTCCATTGGAAGTGGAAGGGGCTAGGTGTCTTCCCAGCTCCTTTCTCTAGTAGGGGAGTGCCAGAGACTCTGGGAGATGTTGGTGTGGGTCTGATTGCAGCCTTTGAAGCAGAGACAGACTTTGCATCTTTTCCCCTAGCTGTCACGGCAAAGCTGAGGAGTGCATCGGGCTCTGTCGAGCCCTTCTCAGTGCCCTCCACTGGCTGCTGCGCTGCACGGCAGCC
The DNA here is from genome assembly GCA_963574415.1 of Tarsius wallacei. NCBI lineage: Eukaryota > Metazoa > Chordata > Mammalia > Primates > Tarsiidae > Tarsius > Tarsius wallacei. The sequence continues at coordinate 9,389 of CAUYQG010285896.1, read as the reverse complement.
TCTGCGGAGCGGCTCCGGGAGGGGCTGGAGGCCGGCTCTCCCGCTGCCGGGGAGAAGCAGCTTGCCATGTGCCTGCAGCGACTGGAGAAGACCCTCAGCAGCACCTAGAACCGGGCCCTGCTACACATCGCCAAGCTAGAGGAGGCCTGTATGTCCCCCAACTCCCCGAGCCCCACCTGCCGCTGCTCCCACAGCCGGTCCTTTACCTGAGAGGGGAGAGGCAGGATGCCATCCCACTTCTTTCCAGGAGGATCTGAAACCATCCCACTTCCTTTTTTTTCTCCCCATAAGCATTGCACACATCCCAGGGACTTGGGCAGGGTGGCACCCGAGCCAATCAACCAACAGGTATTTACTGAGCATTATCATACACCCAGCGCTGTGCCAGGTGCTGGGGGTGGGTGGGTGGGGGGCCACCAAAGGAGCATGTGGCAGGGTCCCTGCCCTCAACAAGCACACACACTGGTGGGGAGCAAGACTAGTGATGTCACACACGTGGAAAAAATGAGAGGACGAGAAAAGCACACCATCCATTCCTGTGTTTGTCTCCATGTTACTCATCATCTGGAAGCAAATGACTGTTGTATTTAAGTGTTACCTAAAATGTCCCTTTAAACACAGTGCCTGTCTGTTGTCAGGCCTGTTGTGCCATACAGCTCTGGACTCAAGTTCAGATGTTAAGTGTCGGAACCTTCCAGAGCCTGAGAACAGACAGCACCTGGCGGAAGGGAAGATGCTGAGATTTCTGGCAGTGGAGTCCTAAGGCCACAGGCTTGTTGGGAGCCAAGGTGGCTTGAGACCACCTATGATTCTCTTGTTCTCCAGGGACAAGAATGCTAGATGGGTCACACCCAAGTCTTTAGGACCTGGTTGGAGAGCTTTATTTAGGACTAGTATATTTATTTCTTCCTCAAATAGATTTTATTGCCTGTGAGAAGTCCAGAAAGATAACCACTATGTAAAAACAGACTGTGTTGACAGCTTCTCACCTGTCTTGAGCACTTGATAAGTGTTTATTGGCTGAAAAAAATGGATGAATACTTAATTTTAATGAATCTCAGGTCTTGTCTTTTCCCCCCATGCTTCATGGAGGTTAATGGGCTAGTTGGTGCCATTGTTCATCATTTGACCCTCTGGAATTGTGGCTAGGATAAGGGACTAATAATTAAACACTAATTCATGTGGTCTAGACCGTGAATGTGGGCATTTCGGAGAGAGTGTACAGTGAGTTAGACCAGCTGGGTAAGTTGTTAAAGGAACTGAGGCTTGAACAGAGATCTGAAAGATGGTGGAAATTTGAGAGAAGGTGTGTGAGAGAGGCATTCAGAAGGAGAGTGTCCAGTATGACGCCTGGATATTGGGGCGGATGAGAACGAGGAGGTGGGTGAGGACGAGGGGATGGGTAAGAACAGGAAGGCCATTTAGGGACCCAGCTCGACTAGAGGAGGGTGACAGCTTCTGCAAGCCTGGCCTTTCAGATCAGCCCACTCCTGAAGTGATTTGGGGCCATCCCCCTGTCCCAGCCACTGGACTCTAACCCCTGCCTCTCTCTTCCATTGCCTGTGTTATGCCGTACCTAGTCTCTGAAGTCAGCTGGGTGCTTCCATCACCTGGAAGTCAGGCCTTTGGAAAGGGTTTCTAGGGGCTCCAGTCATTGGTGCTCCCTCCCCTTCTGGAAACAGTGCATGCTGCCCCCAGGCCCCTGCCTCCATGTTGTCCTCTGGGGAAGCCTCCTTGTGTGGTTTTGTAGGCCCAAGGGGGTGCCAGAGTTGAGTTTGGGGCCACACTCTGCTTCTCCTCTGTTTCCCATCACGTTTCTGCATTTCTTTTTCTCTGTCAGCCTCCTGGACTGCTATTGAGCATTCTCTCTTGAAGCTTGGGGAGATCCTGGCTGGTCTCAGTAACCCCCAGCTCCGGAGCCAGGCTGAGCAGTGTGGCACTCTTATTAGGAGGTACCAGCTCCCATGACGGTGGTGGAGGCAGAGAGGATGCACCCGTGGGTGTGGGGGAAAGATGTGGTGTGTGGCCCTGTTCCCTCTGTTCTTACCTCCACTTCCCCCAAACACTGTCCCCTATGTTTGTGCCCCCTCAGCATCCCCACAATGCTGTCTGTGCACACGGAGCAGCCACATAAGACGGGCTTCCCCACTGTCCATGCCTTGGTCCTGCTTGAGGGTACCATGAACCTGACAGGAGAGACACAGCCACTAGTGGAGCAGCTGATGATGGTGAAGCGCATGCAGGTGGGCAGGGCTGAGGGGCTCTCCTTTCCCCAAGGGGGCCTGGTCTTTTGGGGCAGGAGGGAGGAGTCTTTTGGTCTTCCTCGGGAGGAGCAGGGCTTCTCCCGCTGCATGGTGGACAGTGGATGGCATTTGTGCTCGCTCCTGTTGTTGGACCTTGTATGCCTGGTTTTTGGCACAGAGCTGGGTGGTGACCCTGCTTCATAGCCTCTGACCCATTGGGACCCCCGGGATCTGCAGAAGGAAGGGGTATGGGCACCCTCTGAGGCCTCTCTCTCGGACCTTCCCACAGCACATCCCCACTCCACTTTTTGTCCTGGAGATCTGGAAAGCTTGCTTCGTGGGTCTCATTGAGTCTCCCGAGGGCACAGGGGAGCTCAAATGGACGGCTTTCACCTTTCTCAAGGTACCTGGGGACCCAGGAGTGTCAAGAGTCAGGCTAGGAATGGTTCTTAGGAGGAGCAGTGACACTCTGGGCCTTTGCCCTGTTTCCCCCTGCTGGTGTTATGCCCAGCCTGCCAGGTTCCCCAGGGCGAGTCCGCATTGATTCTTTTCTCTGGAAGTCCCAGGACTGTGTTTAGCCCACTTGGCAGGACTCTGTTATTCTGATCACAGAGGTGCAGCTTAGCTCAGTCATCAGCCAGCTTGACGCGGGACAGTTCAGGGAGCCAGGGAAAGAGGGCCCCAGTACTCCCTGAAGCTGGGATTCTGCTTTTGCTTATGGCACTTATTTGTTGAGCCAGCAGAAGGGCGGGGTCCTCTGTCCTGTAGGCCAGGGAGCACTTGTTGGCTTTCTGATCCAGCTCTGAGAATACTTTCCTTCCAGGGCAGGAGTGTTCCCATCTCTCTGCCCAGAGCAAGGGGGCAGGGGAGGGATGTCTTCAGAGGTAGGTGAAAGAAAAGAAGTTGATCTTCCTATTTTTCCCCCTATTTTCCCCCCTAGATCCCACAGGTTTTGGTGAAGTTAAAGAAGTACTGTCACGGGGACAGGGTGAGTTGAAGAATTGAGATGGGGGTGTGAGAGCAGATGAGGGTATTTCTGCCCTGAGGAAACAAGGACAAGGGAAGGGTCCTTCAGGCCCTAGCTTGGCAGTATTTTTTTCTTTTCGTTTTTCTTTTAAGAGACAGAGTCTCCTTCTGTAACCCAGACTGGTGTGCAATGGCACAATCATAGCTCACTGCAGCCTCGCCTTTCTGGGCTCAAGCAACCCTCCTACCTCAGCCTTCTGAGTAGCTGGGACTACAGGTGTATACCACCATGTCTGGCTCGTTTTCTGTTTTGTTTTGTTTTGTTTTTTGTTTTTGTAGAGATGAGGTCTCACTATGTTACTCAGTCAGTCTTGAACTGGGTTCAAACAATCCTCCCGCCATAGCCTCCCAAAGGGTTGGGATTATAGGTGTGAGCCACTGTGCCTGGCAGTATTGTTGTGCCTAGGAGAAGACTGGAAGCTTGTGCATGTGCTTGAGAACCTGTGTGTAACCACGCACATGCACCCAGGCTCCAGACAGAGGCAGCCAGGCAGCTCAGGCCGGTGCCTCCAGCTGGCAGGGTTGCTTGAGATGGTCGGGGCTGGGGTGGCCATGCTGAGAGCAGTGATGCTTCACACTTCTCTCTCCAGCTGCTGGGAATTGGAGGGTGGGAGGGTGCATAGTCAACTTGCCAACTGTCACACAGCAGTGTCCTTGTGGGCCTGCACTGCAGGCTGTGGGAGGAGTGGAGCGCTAGAAGCCAGGTGGTGTTTCTGACTCTTCACAGGACTTCACTGAGGATGTCAACTCAGCTTTTGAGTACCTGCTGAAGCTCACGCCCTTGTTGGACAAAGCTGACCAGCGCTGCAAGTACGGATTCCCCTGCTCACCTCTGCTCTGTGGGAAGGTGTTCTGGATTCTTCCCCTGGTCTTCTGTGTCAGAGACACCTCAGGGGATGCTGTCTCCTTGTTTGCTTCCCTTGGCAGGGGCAGGAAGCAGCGGCTGCCGAGTCCCCTGAGCCCCTCTGCCTTCCCTCAGACCCTCCCCATATTCTTCAGCATGAAGGAGGAAGGATGCTGGACAGGGTGCTCCCCACCCCAGCCAGATGCTCAGTTCCTCGGTGTCTTTTTCTCTCACAGCTGTGACTGTACAAATTTCCTGCTTCAAGAATGTGGCAAGCAGGGGCTTCTGTCTGAAGCCAACGTGGACAACCTCACGGCTAAGCGGTAAGTGTGGGCATACTTGGGCTGCCCTGGAACCCCCTGACCTTCCTCTTATGTCCAGATGGGCAGCTGATTGTCTTGTCCCCTGCTGTCTAAAGTTTGGGTTGCAAGTGATTGGGACCCTGCCTAAGGGCGCAGGGGACAGGAGAGCACAGAAGACATGGATTTCTTCAGACCAGAGTTTCTGTTTTTGTTTTTTGAGTTGGGGTCTCACTCTGTTGCCCAGACTGGAGTGCAGTGGCATGCTCCTGGCCACTGCAGCCTCGCCCTGCTGGACTCTGGTGATCCTTCCACCTCAGCCTTCTAAGTAGCTGGAGCTACAGGCGCACGCTACCATGCCTGGCTAATTTTTGATTTATTGTAGAAACGAGGACTCACCGAGTTGCCCAGGTGGGTCCTGAACCCATGGGCTCAGGTTTTTTTTTGGGGGGGGTTGGAGTCTCACTCCGTCGCCCAGGCTGGAGTGCAGTGGCACACTCACTGCCACCGCAGCCTTGATCTGCTGGGCTCAGGTGATCCTTCCGTCTCAGCCTTCCAAGTAGCCAGAACTACAGGCACACACCACCACGCCTGGCTAATTTTTTTAATTTATTGTGGAGATGAGGTCTCACCAAGTTGCCCAGACTAGTCTCGAATCCCTGGGCTCAGGCAATGCTCTCACCTCAGCCTCCCAAATTGCGGGATTATAGGTGTGAGCTACTGTGTCTGGCCATAGACCAGAGTTTTACATTCTTACTTGCCACTCTTTGACTCATACTCACCTTTGTGATCAAAGTAAAAATCTTAAATCTTCCTTTAGTCTTAAATGAACTTTCAAAGTAGATGTAATGACTAATGACAAATTGGAGTGACTGCAATGTTGAATATGCTTTCATAAACTTCATTCCAAGGACTGGGCACAGTGGCTCACTCCTGTAATCCCAGCACTCCGAGAGGACAAGGCAGGAGCCCAGGAGTTCAAGACCAGCCTGGGCAACATAGTGAGACCTTGTTTCTTTAAAAAGTTAAAAATTTAGCTAGGCATGGTGGCTCATACCCATAGTCCCAGCTACTAGGGCGGCTGAGGCAGAAGGATTGCCTGAGCTCAGGAGGTCAAAGCTGCAGTGAGCCATGATCGTGCCATTGCACTCCAGACTGGGTGGCAGAGCAATATCCCACCTCAATAAACAAACAAACAAACAAACTCCAACCCCAAAGGTTCTTATATGTCTGCCACTTTCTCTGTGCCTCTGCTTCTGGGCTTGGGCTAGGTAGTGTGTCAAGAATTTCTCTCTGTTCCTCTTCCCTCTCTTGCCCACTGGTCATGGCCACAGCAAAGCTGACCGGGAACATGCCCCACAGCAGAAATCGGGAGAAAACGCCAACATCCAGCCCAATCCTGGGCTGATTCTCCGGGCAGAGCCCACTGTCACAAACATCCTCAAGGTGAGTGTGCCCTTCTCTGACCACCACAGTTTTCTCTTTCCTTTTTCCAATTTTCCCTCTACCTCCAGATAGGCAGAGGCCACAGACTTCTCCTGGGCTTTTGTGTACAGTTGCTCTAGAAGTGGTGAAGGGGGAAGCAAGGGCAGCTACCCCTGAGCGCCCATCCCTGGAGGCTTTACTTGCACACCAGGCACTGTGGTGGGTGCTTTCCCTCGGGGCCGTCTCATACAGACAACAGAATCTCCCAGCTGCGACCTCTCGCACCCAGCCTCACCACTATCATGCTGGTGGAGTTGAGAGGCTTGGACCAAAGAGCAAGGATAGGTTTCAGGAAAGATTTTCCAGACTGAAGTCAAAAAGATAGAGATTAAGTTACAGGTTGTGGAAGAGAGAAAATGTGGCAAGGCTGTCTCTAGGCAGGTGTCTCCAGTGTTCTTTGGGACTTGATTTCCTATCCTGTCCCCAGACGATGGATGCAGACCACTCCAAGTCTCCGGAGGGCCTGCTGGGGGTCCTGGGCCACATGCTGTCCGGGAAGAGTCTGGACTTGCTGCTGGCTGCTGCTGCTGCCACTGGAAAGCTTAAATCCTTCGCCCGGAAATTCATCAAGTGAGGAAGGCCGAGCCCCTGACCATGGAGGGAGCGGGAGGCCACGTGTGGAGGGAAGAGGTAGCAGGGTAGGAATGAGGCACTTGGGCCTGGGTCTTGTCCAGAGATGCAGGGGCTAAGGCAGAGCATCTGGCTAGAGATCTCAGAGAAAGGACCTGTTCTCTCTCTCTTTTTTTTTTTTTTTTTTTGAGTTGGAGTCTCACTCTATCGCCCAGACTGGAGTACAGTGGCACACTCTCGGCCACTGCAGCCTTGCCCTGCTGGGTTCCGGTGATCCTTCCACCTCAGCCTTCCAAGTAGCCAGCACTAGAGGCACACGCTACCATGCCCGGCTAATTTTTGATTTATTGTAGAGACGAGAGCTCGCCAAGTTGCCCAGGCGGGTCTCGAACCCGCGGGCTCAGGCAATCCACTCGCCTCGGCCTCTCGAAGTGCTAGGATTACAGGCTAAGCCACCAAGCCCAGCCGGACCTGTTCTCTTGACCAGAAGTACTCCTCTCTCTTCGGCTGGAATGCCTGGTAGAGGGAGGAGGTGTTGGATGCTGGGCATGGAGGAGTTCTGAGGATGCCCAGGTATTCATATGGGGCTCTCAGATGCTGTTGTCCTTTGTGGTTGGCCTGGAATTTGACATATAAGACATTGTTCTATTCAGTGAGCCATTCTCTAGACCCTGGAAATCTTCTAATGATAGAACTCCTTTTTCTGTAGCATGATGCTCATTTTAAGTTTAACCTGCAATTTAGACTCTAGCGACCACCTCTCATGTGTAGCCCCTCCATCCCCACCCTGCACCCAGCTGTTGCCCTGCTCTTGCCCTGGTCGATGTAACCTGTCTCCATTCCTTTTACAGTTTGAATGAATTCACGACCTATGGCAGTGAAGAAAACAGTAAGTCAACACTGCACAGCCACAATCGCAATAGGCAGTAAGGTGGGGTGTGGAAGGAGAGTTGGGGAAGGGTGTGCTTCCTCCTCAGAGCTGTGACTGACTGAAGCTTTTGGGGAGCCTTGAAAAGGGTTAATGCCGGAAAAGGATTCTTCTAGAACCAACCCTATGTCTCCCTCCCTCCTGCCTCCCTTCATGGTTTTGTTGGTCATTGGGGAAAGGGGGGCACTAGGTGTCTCTGATCCCAAGGAAGGAATGATGTTCCAATGGAAATCCAAGAAAAGGATTCTGAGCCTCAGCGTTTTGAAGGAGCCACTTGGTCCCTGACCTTCCTTGAGGCAAAGCCTGGCCCCTCCCGACCCAGGCAAGGGCTGGCCCTACCCTTAGCTGAGCAATGAGCCTTCCTGTCCTTCCCACAGCCAAACCTGCTTCAGTTCGGGCCTTGCTCTTTGACATCTCCTTCCTCATGCTGTGCCACGTGGCCCAGACCTATGGCTCAGAGGTGAGTGAGGGGCGAGCGGGCAGGGTCAGGCCACGAGTGGGCAGGGCAAAGGGAAGGGAACAGTCAGTACTCTCCACGGCCTTACCCCTGTCCCCTATCAGTCTCAAGCCAAATCAGAAATCCCAAAGCCTTCAGCGCCACACTCACAATGACCAGTAGGTGGCAGCTCAGCCCCCTTGTCTGCCTCTTAGACCAGTTTGTCCCTGGTTCTTTAGGCTGGGAGGGACTAGCAACTTGGCAGGAAACAGAGGTGCAGTCCCAGATGCTGCTCTGGCGGGTACCATGCCCTCCCCACCCGCCTGGTGCTGCTCTCTTCCCCCTTCCCAGGTGATTCTGTCCGAGTTGCGCACAGGAGCAGAGGTACCCTTCTTCGAGACCTGGATGCAGACCTGCATGCCTGAAGAGGGCAAGATCCTGAACCCCGACCACCCCTGCTTCCGGCCCGACTCCACCAAAGTGGAGTCCTTGGTGGCCCTGCTCAACAACTCCTCGGAGATGAAGCTGGTGTCAGTGGCCTGGGCACCCACTCCAAGGGTGGCGGTGGGGCAGGGCCAAGACCCTCTCCATAAACTTGTCCCATGCTCCCCTGTGGTGATTTTTCTCCTGCCCACATCCTCCCACAGGCAGATGAAGTGGCATGAAGCCTGTCTCAGCATTTCAGCTGCCATCTTGGAAATCCTCAACGCCTGGGAGAACGGGGTCCTGGCCTTCGAGTCCATCCAGGTAGTCCCGCCTCTCCAGCCACCTTATCTCCTCCTTGATTGTTTGTAGCATTTTGTAAGACCTTTAACCCAAGAGCTCCTGTTTTGGTATTGATGTTGCCTATAATCGTAGTCTTAGCCACTCCCTCCCGCCCAGGTAGCTCTGGGGACACCAAACTTGTGGCAGAGAGAGGTATGGAATGTGGCCCAGGACTCCACTGCAGCACTTAGCTACCCACAGAGACTGGGAAGATGATGGCCAGGGAAGCAGGGAAGAGTGACCGGACATCCTTCTCTCCCTCCCCAAGAAAATCACTGATAACATCAAGGGAAAGGTGTGCAGTCTCGCGGTGTGTGCTGTGGCTTGGCTTGTGGCCCACGTCCGGATGCTGGGACTGGATGAGCGTGAGAAGTCGCTGCAGATGATCCGCCAGCTGGCAGGGCCACTGCACAGTGAGAACACCCTGCAGTTCTACAATGAGAGGTCAGTGCCCTCCCCTCCTCTCTCCAGCCCCATAGGTGTGTTGCGAGAAGTCAGTGCGGCCTGTAACCTGTACCCCTCTCTTCTCCTACCTGCCCAAACACATGTTCACTCACTCACTTCCTCCCTCATTTTCTTATTCACGTATTCACTCAACTGACTCAGCAAACAGTGTGCAGTGTGCGTCGCTATGCCAGGAGTGTTTATAATCCAGCACCTGCCATGTGCCACAAATACAGACCTGAACAGCTATGTTCCTGCCCTCAGAGAGCTCAAACTCTAGAGGACTGGCTCACCAAAAGAACAAAGATGTGGCACTGTCTAGGACAGGCCATCCCCTACCCCAGTTGTC
>CAUYQG010285893.1:0-13182 GCA_963574415.1 Tarsius wallacei | reverse complement strand
CTCAAAAAAAAAAAAAAAAAAAAAAAGATGTGTTAGAACCATTATTATCCCTTTTAACATAATCTTGAGAATAAACTATACCGTTTTCACTAGTTAACATTTTTCTTTTTTCTTGTTTTTTTTTTTTTTTGAGTCAGAGTCTCACTCTGTCGCCCAGGCTGGAGTACAGTGACACGCTCCCGTCCATCACAGCCTCTATCTGCTGGGCTCAAGTGTTCCTTCTGCTTCAGCTTTCCAAATAGCTGGAACTACAGACACGCACCAGCACGACCAGCTAATTTTTTGATTTTTATTGTAGAGATAAGGTTCTCACCAAGTTGTCCAGGCTAGTCTCGAACCCATGGGTTCAGGCAATCCTCTCACCTCAGCCTCCCAAAGTGCTGGGATTATAGCCGTGAGCCACTGCGCCTGGCCTGACATTTTTCCTAAAACATGGAGACATTTTAAAGTAAGGCTACTTTTGAGCATTATTTACTTGAATAGTATAATGACTTTTTTAAACTTCCAAAAAGACTTCTATTGGAACGCCTGATTAAAAGTTCTAACAAGCTCATTCAGAGTACCAGTGTGGGTCGTTTCTTTCATGGTTGTGAATATTTTTAAATGCTTTGTGTTTTGTTAATTTTTGAAATTTATTTGTAAAACTTTTTGAAAGAAACTTTCCTTTTGCTGGTAGTATTCGTCTGACATAAATGAAGAGAGAAAACTGCTTTCTAATGACAGTGTTTTTAGAGTAACACTTTTTTTGCCTTATTACAAACTATTCTGATATTTTGCTAATGTGTTGGTAGAATGATGTTGTCTAATATATATTTAAATAATAAACTGAGTGAAATGTCTCATTTTAGTCCTCAGTAGATGAGATTTGAAAAAAGAAATGACTGGATATAATGAATCTATGCATTGATACGCCGCTCATGGGAACTGATATTCTGAAAAAAAAAGTTATTATTTGGATTGTTAATAGTATTTAAACAAACTTAGTGAGTGGGAATAGATTAAGATGGGGAAGTTTGCACATCGTTTCAAGTAAGCTGGCAAGAATAAGTGTAGACATGATTTGCCTTCCTTATTTTCCGTAACTCTTCAGAAAATAATGTCACAAACAAACCTTATTTTCTTCACTATTCATAAGGAAAATGATAAGGAATAAAAATTTTCCAAGTATTACTTTTGAAAATGATTTATAATCAACTTTTGGAAACTGATATTAGGGGGACCCCAAAAAACGGAATTATCTTTTGGAGAGTGGGCCCCTTGTGGTACAGGCTTCCCCTGCTAGGTAAGTGTTCTAGGAACCCACTGGCATCAGTGTACTAGCTAGCTTTGTTGAGAGAGGCTGCGTTCTTGAGTAACATCCCGTGGTGTGACACAAAGGTGACTGTTCTTCCACCCTGACCACACACCTGCCCATACTGCACTGAGTGTTCAGCAGTTTTTGACTAAAAACAGCATGACCCCCGTGCCCCACCCTCCCTGTTCACCCGACCTAGCCCCGAGCAATTTAAGTTTATCCGGAGAAAAAAAGTTCTCAAAGGGAAACGTGGAAGAGGTGAAACAAAAAACAGCAGAAGCAAGAAAAGGCATCAATATTGATGTTTCGAAAACTGTTTTGAACATTGGAAAGAGTGACTTGATAGGTGTATTGCGTCAAACAGAGTATTTTAAGGTGACTGAAGTTTAAACATGTAAGAACAAATACACAGTTGTTTATAAATACCGGGTTTTTTTGAGTTTGCATTATGGTTTATCAACTTCAAATGTTACATTACCGCATGGATAGTTATAGAAAAAAATTGGGGCCAGCTATATAAGTCTTGACTACTTATACCAATGTACTAAAATGTTTATTTTACTTCATGTATGTGGGTATTTTCCAATAGTTTTGCATTTGTAATTATGGGTGGCTTATTGTAGTACTGTTACAAAGTGGAAGACTGGTTCCTCGAGATGGTCTGGCTTGAGTTAAGTGGCATGCTCAGATAATACTTGTTAAATGGACAAGTACCCAGTACTTGGACTGTGGATTGAGAATTGACCATGTGGAAGATGTGGGCTTCTTTTTCTCGCTCTGTTGCCCAGGCAGGAGTGGCAAGATCATAGCTCACTGCAGCCTCAAACTCCTGGGCTCAGGCAGTCCTTGCACCACAGACTCCCAAGTATCTAGGACTATAGGCATGCATTTTTGGAGATGAGATCTCGCCAGATTGCCCAGGCTGGTCTTGAATATTGGCTTCAAGTGATCCTCTTGCCTCAGCCTCCCAGAGGGCTGGTATTATAGGCATGAGACACCGTGCTGCAGATGTGGGCTTTTCAAAAAGATAGTCTGAATTCCAGTCATTTGGAAGTTTAAGAATAACTGATTGTTGTTTTTGAACCTGTTCAAAACAGATTTCTAAAAACTGATTTGTGTAATTGTGTAATAGTTTTGGTTAACTTGGTTCGTGTGAAGGGAGTATGACAGTAAATGCTAAAAAAGTTTAAATTACTCGTGGCATATTGTTAAATATGATATTTCTGAGTCAAATCATTGTGGATGTTTAAGGATAATTGATTTAATTTTTATAACCCATTGCTTTTGAAAACTGACTTGTGTAGTTGTGCTAAATATTTTTGGTTAACTGTATGTCTGAGAAGACTATGACTGTAATAATACTAAGTAATTCTAAATTATGTAGTAGTATATTGTTAAAATTGTAGGAATTCTGTAAGTAGCCTTTATATTCTTTGAGGAACCATTGTGAAAATGTAATTGCTTAGATGAATGTGATTACATATATTTTAATTTTCAGATACATTTTGAAAATGTTAGATAAAAATGGTGAAGAAGATTGTGCAAATTTGTGGGATAAAATCAAACTTTTTGGAACATTTCCCATATAATGATGCACAATCACACCTATTTTGATAGGATTGTCAGATTATTTCATTGTTTATTTATAGGCGTATTCTACATTCTAAGGGGGAGCTAAGTGAAGATAGACATAAACAGTATGAGGAGTTTGCTATGTCCTACCAGAAGCTGCTGGCGAATTCTCAATCCCTAGCAGACCTTTTGGATGAAAATATGCCAGATCTTCCTCAAGATAAACCAACACCAGAAGGTAAGATATGCTTACAAACATTGTGGTTTTTGTGTGTTGGTTTATAAGCATTATCACTTACCTTTAGGCATGTCAGATGTGTAGCATGGAGAATTTAAGTTTTAAAAAATGCTTCATTACGTTGGAAGGACATACAAGAATAAAATAAAAATAGCCTCAACTTTTTTTTTTAGAGGAAGAAATGGTATTAAGACTTAATGATAACCTTGAAAAACTACATGAAATGACCCCTGGATGGAAAAGGTTCTGTACTTAGGGAACAGTAGTGAACTCAAATTATGTGATGAAGAGTTTCTTCAGGTTCTTGTTATACATATCCTTGGATTATATCTAATAGGAGTTGGTCTTAAATCATACTTGGAGTTATAGAAATATTCACTTTGTCAGATAGGTAACAAGACTGTGATTGGACCTATGGAATTCTGGTGTTTCTATATTTCTGTATTTTTTAATTTTTGAGTGGGGTCTCACTTTGTTGCCCAGACTGTAATGCAGTGATGTGATCATGGCTCATTGTAGCCTCAACCTTCTGGGCTCAGGCGATCCTTCCACCTCAGCCTCCCAAGTAGTTGGGACTACAGGCATGCATCCCCACACCTGGCAAATTTTTTGATTTTTGGTAAAGACAGGGTTTCGCTATGTTACCCAGACTGGTCTGAACTCCTGAGCTCAAGCGGCCCTCCTGCTTCAACTTCCCAAAATGCTGGTACTACAGGTGTAAGCCACTGTGCCTGGCCTAAGAGATATTTTAATCAGGTATGGACTTTTTGGGTGAGAGATTTTGATTCTTTCAGTACTTTAAAGATGCTGCTTCTTTCTTCTAGTTTGCATTGTTTCTAACAAGAATGCCCCCATTTTATTTTTGCTCTTAAATAATGTGTTTTCTTCCCCTCTGGTTTCTTTAAACATTTTTCATTATTGCCGATTTCAAGCAGCTTAATTATTGTATAGCTTAGTGTGGCTTTCTTTTTTTTATTTGAGTTGGAGTCTCACTCTGTCGCCCAGGCTGGAGTGTAGTGGCACAATTATGGCCATCACATCCTTGACCTGCTGGGCTCAGGCACTCTCTCCGCCTTAGTCTTACAAGTAATTGGGACTACAGGTGCATTCTACAATACCTGGCTAAATTTTTGATTTATTGTGAAGATGATGTCTAGCCATGTTGCCCAGGCTGGTCTTGAACTCTTGGGCTCAGACTATCCTCTTGCCTTGGCCTTCCAAAGTACTGAGATTGCAGGTGTGATCCACTGTGCCCAGCCTTTGTGTGGTTTTCTTTTCTTTTTTTTTTTTTTTTTTTGAGTTGAAGTCTCACTCCGTCGCCCAGACCGGAGTGCAGTGGCCGCTCCTGGCCACCGCAGCCTCGACCTGCTGGGCTCTGGCGATCCTTCCGCCTCAATCTTCCAAGTAGCTGCTGGAACTACAGGCGTGCGCTACCATGCCCGGCTAATTTTTTTTTTTTATTTTATTGTAGAGATGAGGTCTCACCAAGTTGCCCAGGCAGGTCTCGAACCCGCAGGCTCAGGCAATCCACTCACCTTAACCTCCCAAGGCGCGGGATTACAGGCTGAGCCACTGAGCCCGGCTTGTGTGGTTTTGTGGTTTTCTTTATGTTTCTTGCACTGGGGGTTCATTTAACTTGGGGTTCATTGAACTTCTTGGATCTGTGGGTTTATAGTTTTGATCACATTTGGAAAATTTTGACCTTTATTTCTTCAGTTGTGTTTTCTGTTTCTTCTTTTGTATCTTCAGAGGGATTCAATTACAAATATTTCAGGTTGTTTGAAGATAGCTCATTAATGCTCTGTCCATTTCATTCTTCTTTGTTTTTCCTGTCTTTGATATTGGATAGTTTTTATTGCTATATCTTTAAATTTAGTGATTTTTTTCCTTTTACAATTTCTAATAGCTGTTAATTCCATCTAGAGATAGAGTTTTTGTCTCTAGAAGCACAACATATTTTCCTTATCTCTAACATGTTCAATCCATTTTCTTTCTTTTGAACATATGAACTACAGTTACATGAACTATTTTAATGTCCTTGTGCACTAATTGTGTCATCTGTCAGTTTTGGGTTGGTTTCAGTTGATGATGATGGTGATTTATTGATTTCATTTGCATGTCTGATCATTTTTCCACTTCTTTGCTTGCCTGCTCATGTTTGATTGGATTTGAGCTGGATATTTTTATATTCTTACAAATATAATTAAGCTTTGTTCTGGGGTACAATTGAATTAATTGGAAACAGTTTTGTCTTTGATTTTATAACTAATTAGATAGTCATAATTGTGCATTAAATTTTATGTAGAAAGATGTTGAAATTCTGTTAAGCTTTCCTAAACTTTGTTTATATAAGCTATTTCTAGCTTCTATACTTTGGAACACTAACTCCCGTTTCTTAGAATCTGTGCTTTCCAGGAGGCTGTCCTCAGATTTTACACTTGAATAAGCTTTTAAAACTAGAGTCTGACCCATTTTGATTATTTTAGGGTTGCAGTGGCAATCTACAATATATTAAGGATTGTACCAAAAAGAGGGTGCTTCTTTTTTTTTTTAATGTTTTATTTTTTATTTTTGAGTTAGAGTCTCACTCTGTCACCCAGGCTGGAGTGCAGCAGCATGTTCATGGCTACCGCAGTCTCAACCTGCTGGGCTCAGGTGATCCTTCTGCTTCAGCCTTCCAAAGAACTGGAACTACAGGCACGTGCCACCATGCCCGGCTAATTTTTTATTTATCGTAGAGATGAGGTCTTGCCGAGTTGCCCAGACTAGTCTCAGACCTGCGAGCTCAGGCAGTCCTCTCATCTCAGCCTCCCAAAGTGCTGGGATTATAGGCGTGAGCCAATGCGCCCAGCCAGTGTTTTATTTTTAACTATTTACTTATTTATTTTTGAATTGGAATCTCACTTTGTCACCAGACTGGTGTGCAGTGGCACGTTGCTCATGGCCACTGCAGTCTCGACTTGCTGGACTCAGGCAATCCTTCCACCTAGCTGTAACTATAGGCGTGTACCATCATGCTCAGCTTTAGTTTTTTGATTTATTGTAGAAACAAGGTCTTGCCATCTTGCCCAGGCTGGTCTTGAACCCATGGGCTCAGACAATCCTCTTGCCTTCGCTTCCCAAAGTGCTGGGATTACAGGTGGAAGCCACCATGCCTGGCTGAGGGTGCTTCTTAATTAATGGTTTATGGTCTATTAAGGCAGATACAGGTGGTGTGTAAGTGTGATATAAATGGTACAGAGGGTTGTGAGTTATCAAAAAATGTGCTTCTTGGGGCAGCTGGGACTGGAAGGGTTGAGTGGCCAGGCTTATATATTTGTTTCTTTGATTTTAAGTTTCATAAAGGTAAACCTAATTTATCAAATGACTACTTAAACTCATGTTAATTGCTGAAAACAGATTTAAGAAAAAAACATCTTTATGCTGTCTTCTAGTCTGTTCTAGTTTAAGACTTTACTTAAAATACAGTTGTGATTTGTTGTTGAGGATGGTCATATATACAGTTCCAAATGCTTTTTGATTGAAGAAATGTCTATCAGTGGAAACACTCAAGATTCAATAGTTATACAATTGAAATTTAAAATATTTCATAATGTCATGTTTAATATGCTATACCTCAGATGGTGTTAATTACCTGTAATTTATCTTATTGTAGAACACGGGCCTGGAATTGATATATTTACACCTGGTAAACCTGGAGAATATGACTTGGAAGGTGGTATTTGGGAAGATGAAGATGCTCGGAATTTTTATGAGAACCTCATTGATTTGAAGGCTTTTGTTCCAGCCATCTTGTTTAAAGACAATGAAAAAAGTTGTCAGACTAAAGAATCCAACAAAGATGAATCCAGAGGTAAATTCTAGAGAAAAAATATTTACATTAAGTGCTACAAAAATTAGCTTCAAAACGTATTTGATTTTTTAAAAAAAAGTTGTAATTGCTAATTTCAGACTAAGGAGATTGGGTCATTAGAGTAAATGAATGACAGAATAATATGGAATGGAGCATTAAAGGGTGATGACTGATAAACTTTTAGCAGTGCTTTTACATTTAAGTTCATGTGAATTAATTACAAGTGTTTATAATATCTTGTAATGAAATCATGTGAGGTCTTGGTAAGCCATGAATTTCCTCCAGTGGGATTGTTAGGGCAAGTGTTAGCGCTATGGTGCTCTTCACCTGCGATGCCCTTTCTAGGCTCGATATAGCCAACTCTGTAGGGAAGAGTTGCTTTAGAAAAATCAAGAGCTTTGAGATCGTGAATAGAGTGGGAAGTTTCGAATGCCAGTTACACCATGGTTCTCCAATTTCTCTTACATTTACAGCCACTGTTCTAATCTAAGCTACCATCCTCTCTTACCTGGGCTGCTGTCCTGTCTGGTTGCCCTGTCATTTGCTCTTGCTCCCTTCTGTGCGTTCATAAACATTAATTTTAAGGCCAAGCGTGGTGGTTCTTGCCTGTAATCCCACACATTTGGAGGCTGAGGTGGGAAGATTGCTTGGTATCAGGAGTTTGAAACCAACCTGGTCAACAAATAAAGATCCTGTCTCTTCAAAAACAAAAAAATTAACTGTTTGAGGTGGCACACACCTGTAGTCTCAGCTACTTGGGAGTCTGAGGCAGGAGGATCACTTGATCCCAGGAATTGGAGGCTACAGGAAGCTTTTGTCACACCATTGTACTCCAGCCTGGGCTTCTTGTGTTTTTTTTTTTTTTTTGAGTTGGAGTCTCACTCTGTCGCCCAGGCTGGAGTCCAGTGGCATACTCATGGCCACTGCAGCCTCAACCTGCTGGTCTCCCTTCTGTCTCAACCTTCTAAGTAGCTGGAACTACAGGTGTGCGCCACCACGCCTGGCTGATTTTTTGATTTATTGTAGAGATGAGGTCTCGCCAAGTTGCCCAGGCTGGTCTCTAACCTGTAGGCTCAGGCAGTCCTCTCACCTCGGCCTCCCAAAGTGCTGGGATTATAGATGTGAGCTACCACACCCGGCCTAAACCTTGTTTCTAAAATAATAGTAATATTAATAATTGTACTCTCCTGTATAGTGTCCTTTAATAGCCTTATATATACTTAGAATATAAGTTAGCATTGTTAATGTTATCTCTAGGATTCTGCCTAGCTTGTTTCAGGTCTCCCATTCCAACCATATTGTTACCATGTCTCCCTTAACTTGCTGTCCTTTCTAGTTTCTGCACATCCCGCGTGGTTCTGTGGCCTGCTTACAACCCTCTACCCTGCATACCCCGCTTAACTCCCTTTGCATGTTAGTTTTATTTCCTCAGATAAATTTTACTTTTTTGAGAGCAGTGGCCACATTTTAAGCTTTTTTCTGAATGCTCAGCAGCTTTGCATAGTTCTGAATGTGCAGTAACTAATCAGTGTTTTGATAGCAAGATATCAGGGAACATGGGGAGTGAGTTTAGTCTCCGAATGGGCAGGGATTTTTATTTTTGTCTCCTATAGTCAAGGCTGTATCCCTGGTGCTTAGAACAGTACCCAGCATGTGGTAGAAATTCAGTTAATATTAGTTGAATGAAAAGATGCATGAATGAGAGAATAGTAAATAGCAGTCTGTCTCCTTTTAGAGGTACTAAAACCAATATACACTAATTAGAGCTTTCATTCTGCCAAATATGGTATGGCATCAACTGTCAGCAAGACATTTCTGCTTTCAATGAAGAAATTAGGAGATTAAAGAATATGAGATGAAGCTGAGGAAACCATATTTTCAGTCTAAGTATAAATTCTTGAATGGAGGGTTTTTTGTTTTTACCTAGGAATATTTTCAAACAAAAGTAAGGCTAGTATAGTGAATTCATGGTTTTCTGTCACCCAGCTTCAGCAGTTATTAAACTTTTGCCAATCTTGTTGAACTAAGGCTTAATCTCCTTTTTTTTTTTATTCTTCCTTTTTAGCTTTTTACCAATTCCTGGCCATTTAACTTTGTTATGTACCATTTTTGGTGTTCTCTATTATAAGGGTATTTTCCTTTTTGGTCTTTCTATACCTATTCTTTCCTATCTTTGCAGTTTATCCTAAATATTTCCGTAAGTCAATTTGCATATGAAACCACACTTAAATCTTATCTCCTGCTCATGACCCAGAATAAAAGAAAAAGTCTGAGCTCATCTTGGAGTCTGAGACCCTTCTTCATCTGCGTCTAGTTGACCTGACTGGCTTTATTGCCTCTCATCTGTATGTAGCACAGACCCTGGTGCTGTGTGAGCCTTCACCCATCCATGCCTCCATCTTTTCAGTGAACAAACGGCAAACAGAACCAAAGAAGTTATGCTCTTTGTTCTCAGCGAGCATGATGTGCTTTACAAAACCAGAGTATATTAATTTCCACTCATATGTATTGCCAAGTAGACTTGTAGGTTCTAAAATAAGTGCTGCAGATTTTGTGACTTGTTACAGCAGGATTTCAGAATCACTTTGGATTTGGATATACTTGTTCTTTGTTTTTAAACAGAGGCAAAGGAAGCTAAGGATAATAAGGAGGTATCAAGTCCCGATGATTTGGAACTTGAGTTGGAGAATCTGGAAATAAATGATGACAGCTTGGAATTAGAGGGTGGAGATGAAGCTGAAGATCTTACAAAGAAGCTTCTTGATGAACAAGGTAAGGGACTATTTCGTCAGTTTTCATTCTTCAGTCCTTGTTTTCACGCAAAGCTCTTGTCTGATATGTGGATCTTGTCAAGGCTCTATTTCTTAATTTCTTATTTCTCTGTTTTCAGCCATCAATTTTTTGGAATTCAATTGATAACAAAACACTACATGTCTACTATTAGTGTCTACAAGTGTTAGTCATCATCTAAATTCTAAATTTCTTAATCCTAAATAGTCCAGAGGATGCTTCTTACATTTTTCTGACAGATTCTAGCATTATCCTGATTATTTTAATTATATGACATAATCTTTACAAATTCAACATAAATGTATTTGAAAGTTATTTTGAAATGGTTGTAGGGTAGAAACAACTAGTTTATCAGTTTGTGTTAATTTCATCTGCCTCCATAATTGAGTTGTGTTTGTATTTAGGAATAAAAGCATTGCGTTTATTTTCTATTAAGTCTATTAGATAGGATTCTTTTTTTTTTTCTCTTTGAAATAGAGGCTTGCTTAGTTGCCCAGGTGGAGTACGCTGGCATAATCATAGCTTATTGCAACCTTGAGCTCTTGGGCTTAAGCAGTCCTTCTGCCTCAGCCTCCCACATAGCTGGGACTATAGGTGCAGATCACCATGCCTGGCTAATTTTTTTCTTTTAATTTGTTTGTAGGCCGGACTTGGTGGCTCAGCCTATAATCCCAGCAATTTGGGAGGCTGAGGCGAATGTATTGCTTGAGCCCACGGGTTTGAGACCCACCCGGGCAACTTGGCGACACCTTGTCTCTACAATACATAAAAAATTAGCCGGGCGTGGTAGCGCACGCCTATAGTTCTGGCTACTTGGAAGACTAAGGCGGAAGGATCGCCGGAATCCAGCAGGTTGAGGCTGTGGTGGCTGGGAGTGTGCCACTGCGCTTCAGTCTGGGCAACAGAGTGAGACTCCAACTCAAAAAAAAATTTTTTTTTTAATGTAGAGATGGAGTTGTGCTGTATTGCCCAGGCTGGTCTTGAATTCCTGGCCTCAAGCAGTCCTCCTGCCTCTGCTTCCCAAAGTGCTGGGATTACTGGCTTGAGGTACCTTGGGAAAGATTATCAGAAGGATACCTTCTATCAGTATTGCTCTTCTCTCTGTTGCCTGTATTGTTTCTCACTGTGGATTATTTCTATAATGAAAGGAGGGTAGGCATGGCTGGAGTCGGCCCCACGCTTGAATTGACATCACATTAAGTGACATCAGAGGAAAAGTTTTTCTCCCATTGTCTGTATGTAAATATCACAGAAGGACTCTTGCTGGTGCTGTGCCACATCTTGCTCTCCCATGTGACTTGATTGCAGCAGCCACCTCACTCAGAATCACACGGGATAGGGGAGGCTTGGTTCTTCACAGGCAAGCATTGGGAGTGCTGCTGGTTGAAGAACATGGGGGAAAGGACGCAGGGCAGATAGCAACAGATTCACTGTGAAGCTCACTGCTTTCTGTCAGCAAGTTTTTGTCTAATGTAAAAAATTGGACTTTGTGTGGTATTAATAGTTGATATCTGAAAGATTCTAGAGATACGTGAACTTTTTAGGGTAATATCCTAAAAAATGCTTAATGTTTTCATGGCTGTGAAAATACCTCTGGATGATCTATTTTCCAGATAACTTGTAGTTGGATGTTTTTATTCTGTGTTCTCTGAGTACTTTTAAAACCTGTTTAAAAACTGTTTTACATTAGAACAAGAGGATGAAGAAGCCAGCACTGGATCTCATCTCAAGCTCATAGTAGATGCTTTCCTCCAGCAGTTGCCCAACTGTGTCAACCGAGATCTCATAGACAAGGTATTGTTATCTCTGTGTGATTTTATTCATGCACACAGACCTTGTAGGAGTCTTCTAATTAGGAGTGTCTGTGGTTTTCAGACTGAGCTGTAAATTGAACCATTTCTTCAAGTGTAGTCTTACGTGGGAATCCAACATAAAATTGGATCCAGTTGTAAATGCTCTGCTTGGGGGTGGAATTGGCTCCAGAATTCTATTCTCTTTACTTATGGATCCCTCACTTGGGGAAATATTGTTTTATTTTATTTTTTCTTTTTGAGTCGGAGTCTCACTCTGTTGCCCAGGCTGGAGGGCAGTGACTTGCTCCCGGCCACTGTAGCCTCAACCTGCTGGGCTCAGGTGAGCCTTCCACCTCAACCTTCTGCGTAGCTGGAACTACAGGTGTGCGCCACCACATCTGGCTAATTTTTTAATTTATTGTAGCAATGCATTCTCGCCAAGTTGCCCAGACTGGTCTGGAACCCGTGGGCTCAGACAATCCTCTCACTTCGGCCTCCCAAAGTGCTGGAATTATAGGCTTGAGCCACTGTGCCCGACCAGAAATATTGTTTTAGACCAGAGATTCTTAAAGTATTTTCTGTGGCTTCCTGGTGACTTTCAAGGCATGAATGGGTCTGTGAGGTCAAAATTTTTTTCATAAACATACTAAGTTTTTTTTCCCCCCTTTTCACTGTTTTCACATTTGGTAGAGTGATGATAGGTATAGCTGCTGACATTTTAGCATGAATCTAGGTAGTGGTATCAAACTATTCTTATACCATTGTATTCTTTATTGCACTGTATTTGCAATTTAAAAAACTGTGCCACTTTCACTTAAGAGTCTCCTTGGTGAACTCATAAAAATGAGTGATTTTTATTATGTTTCAACCTTTGGATACACGTTCTTTTTTTTTTTTTTGAGTTGGCATCTCACTCTCTTGCCCAGGCTGGAGTGCCGTGGCACACACCCAGTGTCGACCTGCTGGGCTCTGGCAGTCCTTCCGCCTCAGCCTCCCAAGTAGCTGGAACTACAGATGCACGCTACCATGCCCGGCTAATTTTTTATTTATTGTAGAGGTGAGGTCTCACCAAGCTGCCTGAGCTGGTCTCGAACCGACGAGCTCAGGCAATCCACTCGCCTCGGCCTCCCAAAGTGCTGGGATGACAGGCTGAGCCACCGAGCCCGGCCTGGTACACGTTCTTTTAACTTGCCAATATGGACAGGACATGTAAAGTACTTCTGTCTCAAGGTTGTCTGAAGGAAAAGTGCATGTGTAGTTAGTTATTTGGGTTGCAAACTGAATTAGTTGCTTTTCTCATAGAATGGCAGTTTTACATGGAAGAACTGATAGAGAAACCACAGATACTTAAACTTGGATATTTAACAGACATTTTCTAAAATTTTAACAAAGTGAATCCACATCAAGGAAAACAACTAAAAGTATTTAGTGCTAACGGTCAAATTTGAGTTTTCAACAAAAATTAGAATTTTGGAAAACATGTCTACTACCATAAGCTTGATAACGTCCCAGTTCTTTTCTGAAGGAACTTTATTGATGAGACTTTTCTGATGAGATTGGTGTGATACTATATAATGTAATTTAAAAATATTATGTGTACATTGGAGAATCTGAATTGCTCAGTGCATGATTATTCTTTTTT
>CAUYQG010285885.1:0-17874 GCA_963574415.1 Tarsius wallacei | reverse complement strand
TGACCTTCCATATGACCCAACAATCCCCCTACTGGGAATATACCCAGAGGAACTCAAATCATTCTGCAAAAAAGATACCTGCACATGCATGTTTGTTACAACTCTCTTCACAATAGCAAAAACATGGAACCAACCACGCTGCCCATCAAAGCTGAACTGGATTTAAAAATGTGGTACATATATATATGGAATATTAGGACAAACATATTGACTTTGTGGCAACTTGGATGGATTTAGAGTCTATCATACTCAGTGATTTATCATAGAAACAAAGAACAGAGTACCATATGTTTTCACTCATAAGCGGATCTTGAACAATTATCATAATACTATAAGAAAGGGATTGACAGTAGTGGGAAACTGCCAGGGGAAGGGGGGTCTATTGGCAGTTGAGGGAAACTGCCAGGGGAGGGAGGGGCACACCTCATCAACAAGGGTACCTGCATAATGAAGAAAATTTTAAAAATTTCATCATATTTTTTTAAATCAATAATTTATTTACATTTTAATTTATGAGGTATTAATATTTTTGTATTATAAAATTTTCAATTCTACTACATTTATTTAAGAATCTTCATGTATTCACTTTATGTGCCTTAGTAAAATCTGTTTTTTACTATTAATATGTTTATTACAGCATGAATAATACTTTTGCTGTTGTTGTAAGTGGAATATATTTCATTATATTTCCCAAGTAGTAATATTTTTTACTTCATAATTGACCATCTGAATTTATTTCTGTCATATTATTTTGTTTTACCTGTGTATATATTTATATATTTTATGGACTTTTTGTCATAAACTATATGGAGAAAACTAAACTTGGTAGATTGGGTAGCTATGATTGACAGAAATGGACTAAGGGAGGGATTTTTAAAAAGCAAAAGAAACAGGAGAACAAAAGAAAAAGAGAAAATGGAAAAGTCCATGAGCAGGCAGGATCATTTTTGTTCATTGATAACTGTTTGGGAATTGTGGATTTGCTTTGCTTTGTCACCTAAAGAGGGATAGATTTGAACATTTTCTTTACTCTTACATACAATCACAGAAGTGTAGAACTCCTTGACCATCTAACTCTAAATACTTGTATTTGCAACATAGCACCCTTTTGAAACATGGGATCCTCCCACAAAATACTTGATATTTGGAACTCCAAGGCTAAGTTCCTTCTCCTGCCACTTACTTCTCCAGTTTCTCCTATAATAGAACTGCCTTTATTGGACAGTTCTCTAATTTCTCAAGTTGAACATTTCATCAGCATTCTGTTCTTCACTTTGATGAAAGTGGGATTATTAATAAGGCTACATGAACTTATATGATATAAATTGTGCCTATTAAATCCATGTCAACAAGTATCTTGGAACTAAGAATTTTGTTCTTTATAAAATTCAAAATAATCACTCAGGTTTAGTTGTTTTCTGTTCTTAACTATTTCTTTAATTTACATTAATATAAAATCATCATTTTAATATGAAAATCAAATCCTTTTCCCTGTTCTATC
This sequence comes from Tarsius wallacei, assembly GCA_963574415.1. Taxonomy (NCBI): domain Eukaryota; kingdom Metazoa; phylum Chordata; class Mammalia; order Primates; family Tarsiidae; genus Tarsius; species Tarsius wallacei. The sequence goes on along the minus strand of CAUYQG010285885.1, from coordinate 16,373 downwards.
CAGAATCTAACCTAAATTTTAGGAATATTTGCAGCACTAAAAATATGGAACATAATTTTTGCTATAAAAATAGTCATTAAATTATTTTTATTTTATCCTTATTTAGTATTACTATCATTTTTTACAGGTGGGATGTCACTTTATTGCCCAGGCTGGAGTATAGTGGTGTAATCATATCATAGTGCACTGCAGTGTTGAACTCCTGAACTCAAGTGATCCTCCCACCTCAGCCTCCCAAGTAGCTGGAACTACAGGCCTGCACCACCAAACCTGGGTAAAATTATTTTTAGTTACATGTGTTTTCTAGTTTGGGAATTCGTTAAATAAATAATACTCAGTAAAAATTTAAATCTTAAGCCGTGAGACTCAACAATGTTGTCTGGCTACCAGATACTCTCTCCAAACCCATGAACCAAGAAGTGTCTCAATATAACCTTTGTTTATTTTCCTGAGCACTCCTCAAAGGATGCACATTTGTGCCTGGGCATGGAATAATATGTTCTAACATATTAGGAGCTTTAATAAATTGTACATTGCTCCCATTGTCAGAGATTTCGGTACACATTCTTCTTTTCCCTTTCTAACTCTTCCCAACTGGCTTATCACTTATGAAGAATTGTTGACCATTTCTCATATTCATCAGTATATGAAAAATCAAGAATAGTAATTATAATCTCCATAATCAGCATTAAATATTATAGCCAAATTTATGTTCAGATTCCTAAGGCCTTCATAATATTTTTTTACAAATTATAAATATTTACATTCATATCTATTCTTTCTTATGAGGAAAAAATATTCTTTATAGCTGCATTCTTGCATAATTTTTCCCCCAACTTCCTTGTCAGTAGCAGTCATTTAAAAATACTTATATGATGAACAAATGAAAGAAGTAAAAAGTTTAAGTTGTTACTTTGGGTTGTTGAAAAACTTCTTTTTTTGGGAGCATATAAATATTTTATTTCTTGTTCAAAGCAATTTTCTTTTTTATTTTCCATCTGCAGTAACTTGCCTATGAAGCTCTGCAAGCTTGCAAAATATGATTAACCTCAAATGATTGTAATTTCTCTGATGCCATAATCCCAAATGGCTGAATTCCCAGGTACATCCTAAGGATTAGAATTCAAGAAGCTCACGATAATCTGGAGCAATTTGGAGAACAAGGTTGTATTCACCTGAGGTTTAGATCACATAATCATGGAATTTTATGGTTTAAATACACTTAAATGTCAGTTGGCTCATTTCCCATGCCATCCAATTTCTAAAACATCCAGTCGTCCACTTTTAAGATTCCATATCAGAGAAATTTTGAGAAGATCTGTTTTATTTTCTTAGGATTCTAGATTCTTTGGAGAGCAGTCAAGTTATCTTCTAGTTCTGCTCCATATTATTGTACTTAGTATAGTGGCTGAGAATAAAGCCTAGGGAACTCCACAATTGTTATAACTAATACCGCAAAAAAGGATGAAGGCCAGAAGCCACATGTAGAGACATACTGAAGCCAAGGTATCAGTGAATATTTAATAATGGGCAGATAGAAAATGAATTGAAAGCAAGTATGTAGAGAAAAAAGGCAAAGTGAATAAATAGAACATTGGTTCATGATCTGAGTGGGGTATTCAAACAAGGGTAGGTGAGATATTTGATTACATGAAGTTGAAATTTTCAGAAAGAACAAGGTTATGGGCAGATAATACATGGGAATTGAGAAATCAGACATAAGTGGAAATTGGCTCATGTTCACAAAAGGGCATGGGTTTTGGAGATGGACAGTTCTGTAATCCTGGCTAATTTTCCTGCTTTCTCTAAGTTTTGCTTTCATTATAATATTTTAATGAAAGTCTTCCTATCTCACAAGGTGGGTAAAAGCATATCAGGTGGATGTGGATACACATAGGAAACACTCTTGCAGGTACATGACAGACTTGGTGACTGCGCAGGGGGCATGCTGTTGTATTGAAAAAAAAATAGTTTCTCAGTGAGTATTGCACTTTTATAGTCTGATCTGTACTTTCTAAGAACAGGAACATTTTAAAATCTGGGATAGAGAAAAACCTACTTGTTGCAGTTAAGCAGTCACTATAAAGTTTGAGAGACCACAATTATGTGGATCCTAGACACCTTAGCCAAACTTCAAATATGATAAGAATCATCCATTTTTCTTCAATCACAGAGATACCATAGATTGGAGTCGCTACTGTTCCAGTTTTTAAAATAGGGTAAACCACAATCAGCCACCTCTGCCCTTCTGCAGACCTCTTTGGAGGAGGCTTCTGTTTCCTCCCCATTTCAAACATCTTAGGGTCTTTTCCAGCTAGGATCTTCAGTTCTGGTTCCAAGGCATTATTTCCCTATTTCCATGTAACAGTTGCTTCTTTGTGGTGATTAATTTCAAGCTATTTCAGCCTCCAGTTCTCTTCATTGCTATTATACACAACCTTCTTGTGTTTGTATTCCTTATTCACTGGAGAAATAAGGAATTATTTAATTATTTAGTATCTGGTTGTCTTCTTTTATAGTTCAATTCTCCCATTATCCCGGGAGATATCTGCCTCCACAAAGACAATTCATCCAATTGTTTACCCTCCTAATATTTTTATATTAATGCCAATAATCCTCACCTTCACTCCATTTTAGCCAATGTGTCTTGGACATTTTCATCAAGTGTTTGCTTTTTTTCCTATCTACAGCTTATCTGATGAATGCTGCTGGATAGATTTTACAGAATGGCACAAATTATAATGTTATGTTTATCATCTTCAGATGAGTCCTCAGCGCTACTATATACTTTTATAATTTCCCAAAAATGTAATGTTTCTCAACATTTTCAACAAATTGAGCAGCAAGATAATTCACTCTCCAGCCCTCTTTTTTGCAAGGGCTTCTTTCTTTTAAACATCTGGTTTAAACACCTATCTCCACATCAGCTAATTGCTTTATAGAAAAAGTAGAAGAAATCAAATAAGCATTCTCATTTCCTATAGCTACCACCAAACTTACAGATTTCCCTGTATATACACTCATTGTTATTCTCTTTTTCCTTTGGAATAAAATTAGTGTCTCTTCCATTGTCTGTGGTGAATTTCTCCATTTAATCTTGGTATTATTCTATTTTGATTGTTCAGTTTTATAGTTAGGATTTCATTTTATACCTAGTCAATATTTAAATATTTTCTCATTTTTAGTATTTCTGTGCTTAATATTTTCCCCTTGAATATATTTCTAGTTACTACATTGTCTTCCTCCTCCCTGTTCATGATGTCATTATATATCAGGTTCTCTGTAATTACTGTATCTACTTTCTACATTTGCAGTCGCTCCTTAATCCATAACAACTTGGATTTAACATTTCCAACTCTTCTAATAAATGTTCACATCAGGGTTTCAAGAGCCAATTTGCTGTTAGATTCAATAAACACTTCTCAGTCTTAAATTGCTTGATTTCACAAAGTACATAATGGTATAATAGACTCCCCTCTCTTACTTGGAAAATGGTGTTTCTTTGGCATTCATGCCATCACGTATTCCTGGTTTTTCTTTTATATTTATGGTTGATACTTCTCCTTTAAACACACACACACTTTGTATTCCCTAAAATACACACACACACACACACACACACACACACACACACACACACACATACACACATACTTTGTATTCCTTGAATATTATGCTTTTCTGGCACTGTCTTCTTCATTCTCATTTCTTCCTATAGCCTCCCAGTTTTTCTAGCCTAATACTCTTCTCTACATACTCTGACATTATTCTCTGAACTGAAAGTCTATCACTGGGACCTCAAAAATGACTGATTTTTCTATATTGATTATCCCTGCTTTTACTTAACTTTTACTTATTGATCAATAGTTTAACAGGGAAAATAGAACAATTTAAATACTACACTGTTGTAAGGGATAAAAGGAGAAAAACAGAGGGACTTTTGGTGGCATGTCAAGAGGCATTTAATGGAGTCAGGTTTTCCAAAACATTTTAGATCTCAGCTGAGACTATAAGCTCCTGGAACACAGAGAACATATGGGTTATCACAGCATTTGAACATAGGCTCACAAACTGGATGAATCAATAAATGAGATTACAAATATACATTCATTGAACTTAACTTGAGCCCTAAAAGAAATCCAGAGTACATTATTAAATAGATCATTTATAAGTACTTTGAAAATAAAGTGATGGTGACTAGAAGGCATCATGAAGTCACGAAGAACAAGTAATGTCCTATTAATTAAATTTCCTCTGGTAAATGAAAATGCCCTAGATGGAATGCTAGATTTTTCTTTTGGAAAATGATTTTGTGTCTAAAGTCTTAATAACTTGAGTCTTAAAATTTCTTATATTATTGTGGACAAGGTGGTGAGATGTGGTCAACAATAAAAAGAAAAGAAATAGTCATGTTTCTAATAGGTCTCTTATACTGCAGAGTGAGCGTTTGGCTTTGCCTTGTTCAACAATTTTACAAATACCTTGGATAAGTACGCAGATTTATTTTGTAGTAGAAGCTACAGAATGGAATACTTGCAAAGCATCAGAGTCTGGGTAATAATTTCTGTCAGGGATATCCTTGTCAAAGAAGGTATTTCTATCCTAAGTGGGAGGTTGAATATATAATTTCTAAAATCTTTTCCAAATTTAAGATGTCATGATTCTGTGAAGTATTATCATTTCAAGATGTGCAGGAGCTGCTATATAATCCTAGAATGTTTTACATAGAACAAAGTACAGAGTATGTCACTGACAAAAAATCCGAGAGTTAAGTATATTACCTTGTGTACCTGGGACTTTTCAAATAATGCAGAAGGAAAATGACAAAAATAAAGATTCTGCAACATCATGTGACAATAGACCTTCAGGAGATATTTAGGAGATAAACTCCTCCAAACTTCATTCATTTTCAGTGACAATGTTTTTATTATTTAACTATTAGCTATAAAGAGAATTTACCTTAAAAATATTCAATTACATAAAAATTCAGAGGTAAACTGGGATTTTCCCTCAGAATTAATGACATTTTAAGAACTTTTGAGATTTTTTTGTTATTATTTTTGTCACCTTCAAAGCTGATGTCTCTGTATACCATCACCTTAAGTACCAACAAGCTAAATGGAGCTTTTATATGGTCAAATTCATAACCTCTGTGTTTTCAAAATCCTTTTAAATGATAATGAATTTGCATTGCTGTAAAGTTTAAAGTCATTTTCTGTTTTCAGAGCAGACAGAGGGTTCTCTCCTTGTCAGATATGATTTGGAAAGGACATCAGAGGCCAAGAAACATTGCTGGCTTGGATAAGTTCCATAGATGAAAAAGCCTAATTGAGGGCACTGGCTAAATTTTGGTAGACAGCATATGAGTGAAATGCTGTTTCCAAATGATGTTTGAATAATTTTATCCAAGTAAGAAGCTTTTCAGGTTTGACTTTTGTGACCTTTTAAGTAGCAAATTGTCACACATTTCAACTGAGCAAATGTTTCACCAGATCAACTCATGGGATAATTCTGATTGCAGTTGAATGATTGAAGTACTAATGTTAATAATAATAAGAAGCAGTTGCTACATCTTCTCAGTTCTTTCTTTAAAAAAAAAAAACTGTTGCGTCAGACCTTTTCTTTCTTGACTGCGGTGACTCACATTCAGATCCTTATTGCCTTATGTCTGCTCTATTGCATTGGCTTCATAATGGTTCTTCAACCCTCCAATTTCTCCCCCTTCAATCTATTCTTATGAACTAGAAGTCATTTTTTTTTCAAATACTGTTTTGATCACAAATAACTATCCTCTGTAAAAACCGCCAGTGGTCCCTATTGCTTATAAAATGAAGGTCAAACTACTCAGCATGTGTTCAAATACCAAAATCAACCTATCCTTGCCTAAATTTCGACTTCTACCAAATAAATAGTTAATTGAAATACTCCTAAGGTCCTGCTTCTAAGTATGCTTCTCCCTTGGAATGTCACCTTTTACTCTTAACGATTCATAAATTTCTTCTTCAGATTTCCCTACCTCTTATCTGTACTTTCTTGAAACTATTAAAGCCATTATTACCTGTACAACTCATTAGTGTGCAATCAACCTTCTATAATATTGTGATATCACTTCTAGTATTATGTTTGAACTCTATGTTATCACTTCTTGTCATATCCATATGGGTTTGTCTATCAGAAGAAATAGAATACCTTAATATCTTCAATTATATCTAGCACAATTTCTATAATGATCTTCTTGGCCCTATATCCCTGCAAATTTAAAATAACTACAGCCAAAATTCACATACCTCGACTTACAATATTATCTTTCTCACACTTTATTTAAATTTCAATTTGGAAAATAATAATATGGTTCTTACTCTGGGAAAAGATAGAGGCCAATTTGTTAGTTTAATACTATCAAGTCATCTAGAAGGTTATCTCCTTAATTGTGCAATTCCTTTCTAATAACTGTGTTCTATTGCAGAAGGCCAAGCTCACATATCATTAAAAATCATTGCTTATTGTTCTCCCATTTTTCTCAGACACTAATAGTTTTTCTAACTTCATCTCCATCTACTGGATACTTCTGGCCTCTTTCAAAATTGACTGGTCCATTTGAACAAACCTGCCTAATTTTGTCAGGTCCTCCACATACTGGCTAGTCCTACTATCTTTCTCCAAGCCCTTAATCTAACAGTGTCTTTCATCTCATAGCTATTCCATACATATTAATTGATTTCATCTGATACTGAGTTTTAATATTCTCCTATCAAACCTTTCGGTCTCCTTGAATGATAAATAATAAAAACATGCATTCATATATATGTGCAATCTGATCTCTACTGTTGTTCTTCTGTGATTTGAAGCTGGCAGCCAAAACTCAAGCAGCTTATGGTCAGACTTCCCAAATACTGTACTAGGTAAATGTCCTCCTTCCAGTTTAATTTCTCATTTTTTTGTTACTTTCTCATTAAGAATCTTTTCCCTCCTCTCCTCAACCATTTTCCACTTACTTTCCTACTTTTCTCACCAAGAACACAAAGACTTTTATGAGAAAGACCTTGGTTTAAAATTTTTGCTTTGTGGCATGTTTTTAAAATTGTGGATTGTGAAGTACACTGATTTTGAAATCTAATAGTCTTGTATTTATAATCAGAGGTGAGCTGCTCTTCCCAATTGTAAATAATCTATTTTGTAAATTACCTCAAATCTTTCAGTTCATGAGAGTTATTAAGTATACTGACACTGCTCTGCCATTGACGATATTGAAGAAATAGGCTGCATGATTTTGGGAAGATGCTACAAAAAAAGATTCCAGAACCAAATAGTAGTTTAGATCATCTTGAATGTCCCATGTTTAGGTAATCTCAAATGTTTGATCACCTTAAATGTGCAATGGAATCATTTGAGGATTTTTTTTTTAAATGCACCTTAAGTTTTACCTTAACTATTTGTGCCAGTGGCACATGACTATGTGTGTGTTTGTGTTTGTGTGTGTGTGTTTGTGTGTATCTCAGTGGATTCAAATGGGAAGCCAGAGTTGAGAATTCATTTAGCTAATTAGAGGGATTTGAGTTTAATTTCAGTATCAAACTTTCTTGTTTTATTATTTTGCAATTAAAATTATTTGTTAGTACTAATCTTTGCATTCAAAGATGTCTGTAGATTCTATTAAAATCCTGTCATGAGCACTTAAAATTAAAGTGGTCATTAAAACCAAAATAGCAATATAGTTTAGTCAATTCCCTCAGAACAGTAAGAACCACAGGATTGAAAGGCTTTTTTCTTTTTTAATTTGAGTGGACTAAAAAAAGTCATTTTTAAAAAAGCAAGCATCTATTGTTACTGAGAAGCTTATTTGGAATTTGAATTTGGCAGGTATTATTGTTCTTTAGCATTAGGGGTTTAGTCTCCTTTTTGGTCTTTGAAGCCATTAGCAAAAAAAAAAAGCACTTCAACTGGATAAGCATTCACTGAGATTCTTCAAGTTGTCTGATATAAATACAGAGAAGTGGTTGACCCATTTACATGCTCAAGAAATTTGTTGGAAGAGTAGAGAGCCAAAATTTACATTCACAAAGCAATTACAGAACTATGTGAAAACATCATATGATTAAATAGTACTTAATGCCAGAATGTGTGTGCATTTGTGTATAAAATGACTCATCAGTTAGAGAAGGCACCAAAATTCAAAGGAGCTATGGATAGTCTAAAGTATGAATGAATCAGATGAAAATAAATGGGGTCTTGGAAAATAAGATGGCTAGAGGCAAACTAGGAGAATGGAAGAAAGAAAAAAGAAGCAAGGGAAGGAAATAATAGAGTATTATTAAAAATCTGCTCTTTCATGAGTAAATCCACATCAGTAAAACATCTGGAAGAATATCATGCTCTGATACTCTAATATAACTTTACCTAACAATTTCAAATTCAGGCCTGGTTTAAAGTTGATGATTTTCATTGATGATTTCATTGATGATTTAGGTGCAACCTCAAGATAGGTGTCCAAGAGCATTGGTGTAGTATTTTTATAATATTTCTCACTATATTTGTTACTATTCTGGTAGAGTGAAAAAGGTATATAGAAGTCTCACATTCTAACCTCTCATTCGTCTAGTGAGTGACCTGGGCAAAATTTCTTATCTGGGTCTCAGTTCCCTCATTTGCAAAATAGGTATTATAATGCTATTGCTTGAAAGGGAATAGTACATTCAGTTATGTTTAGGTGATATATGTGTTATGAAGATTAATTAAGATAACATTATTAACGTAATTAGCATTATGCCTAACACATTGTAAATATTGACTAAGTGATGGTTGTTATCATTTTTATTATCGTTTTGTTCATAGACATTGTTTCTGCATAAACAAAAACAGCCTTATAAAGTGAACCTGTGGACTTATGAAACAATAAGAGGAGTTCAAAATTGCTGTGTCTTTGAAAGCAGGGACCTCATAGTCATCTTTATGTCACTGCACAGGATTTTAATGTTACGTGAAATAGGCCCATCAAACAAAATATCCTAAGTAGAAAGTCACTTTTATCTGTGAGACTAAGAGAACTGCATTGTGCACGCTAGGGTTTTTCCATTCATTTGCTCAAAGATAAGCAGCGAGCTATTACACTCTTGTGGGGCTGTCTTCAGACACTATTTTTGGCCATCACTTGTGGGAATGTTTTATAAGATGTCAGCATGTGTGAGAAGAGATAGCATGGTTTGTCATGGGCAGATAGGCCATCTTCTGCTAAAAACTGATGGCTTTGTCTTTTATCACTGTCACAGACTTATTTAACAAGCTGTGGCTCTGTGGTTCATCACAAAGAAAACTGTCATCCCCAGACACGTGGCCTGAACATCCTTTCATCTTCCATGCCGGTAGGATCTGTCAGGTGACATCAAGCAGACAAGTAACTCCAGATGGACCATGCGGCTGCAACTGTGTAACAAGGAAGGCTTGTACTGGCATAGATCCAGTATTTGCACCTTTGATTAGATTACATGGATGGGAAAAACATATGTAAGCTTTTAAGCTGTGTATGCTGATAATGTGTCACAAATATCACTTGAAAGGAAATGGCACCACCAGTTGGGTTTAGGTGATAATTATTTATCATAGTGTTATTCTCAGTAACAGATAAACCAATTAAGATGCATTTACTCCACCATCTCTTCATTGTAAGAAGCTGTTCTCATCACTAGGTATTAATAATATGCATTTTTTGGGAAACAACTTTGTAGCTTTAATTACGAATGGTCCTTCAAAATTGTTGACAATTGGTTAGCACCTTGGTTGTGTGTATGTATAGCAATTACATAGAAATTCGGCAAATACTGGCTTTTGTGTTTATAATATCAATTAAATATCCAGAGATCTATACAGAAAATTCTTCCACATTTCTAAAGGAGTTCTGTGGCTGGGAGCTGAGAGTTAGGAGAGTTTCTTAAATTTTTAACCTTTTCACCACAGCCCATAAGACATATATTAGCAATGGTAACTGGGCCCTATCCTGTTGAGTTCAGCAAATTTCCTGACCCTGGGACATAGTATTATGTGGTAACTGTGACTTGGCAGATCAGATTAAAGAGGTCATTAAAGTATAAATATTTCATAGTGCCCTCATGGGATTGAATTTAAACTAAAACACTTAAAAATCTCAGTTGTTTGGTCTCACAGGTGATTTCTGCCTTTTCTCTTTAAATTTTCACATTTTGCAAAGCTATCTCTTATCACATTTAGTGTTTCTTCTTGCTGCTATTGTTTCCTTGATGAATCCAAAGAAGTTTAAAGCTATAATCTTGCCTGAAAAAGTTTAAATCTAGATGCTAAGCCAAATCTTCATTGGCTAACTTGTATCCCTTATGAAAGGACAAGATAACTATGCTGAAGGAGAACTATTATTAAAAAGTGAGATTATAGACAATAATCACAGAGTAGAGAGCAAACTCAGGGCCATCATGCAGACTGGACACAGCCCAAAGATGCCAGCTAGAATTCAGAGTGAGGACTCAAATACAGCCAGTGCTCAGATCACTGAGCCCATGAGAGTTTATCTATCCAAAGGAAAGTGTTTCCTGACTGATTGCCCAAGTATATCTGGGCAGATATCAGATGGGTTAGCAGTGACCTCAAGTGAATAGAAGGTAGTCATTTAACAAACAAAATATCTGCTTACATAAAAGAATTATCCCCCCAATATCCTTAGTATATGTGAAGAGTAGGAAATCATAATTTGATAGTAAGTCAACAATAAATATTGCTTTAAGTATTTAAACAATATAATAGAATTTCTAAATTTCTTTTTAGAATTTTAAGTTTTCTTGGGAAATCTGTATCATGTTTAAGACCACATTTGACCCTTCTTGGTATTCCCCTCCCTGGAATGCATGGGAAGTAATTTACCTAAGCTGACAAAATTTTTCACTTTAATTAATAAAACTATCTAGGTAAATTAGAGATTATCTTGATGAAAGGGATGTAATGAGCCTTGGCCATGACTGTTTCAGGTATGGCATTCCTTGTCTTTTTCAATTTGTGGTTTCAATTTTTGGATAATCCAAAATCTTTCAAAATATGAGCCTGAAAGCATTCTTGCTACTTAACAAAGAGAATATATGGAGAATACTTAGGATAATTTTTGTTTATGATCTAGACTTGGTTAAAAGTCTCTTTGTTATCTTGGACAGATAACTTGACTCTTTTATGCTAGATTAGATGAGAACTGATGAAGCATTGGAGTATTTTCTCCCTCATCAGCCATGTATATATTATTCTCATTTTCTTTTTTAAAAAAATAATTTGTATGTAAAGATTACATATTCAGCAACTTATAAAAAAATAGTGTTCATATAGACAGTTTTTATCTGTTAAGCACAATATACTATCTAAAATAAACAATTATGAACCAGAAGAGTTTAATTTTCTATGGTATCTTGATATTATGTGACTTTAAAGAAGAAATCATGTAGCATTAAAAGGGAAAGCTGAAGAAACTATACAGATTGAGTATTCCTTATCCAAAATACTTGAATCAAAAGTGTTTCAAATTCCAGATATTTTTAGGTTTTGAAATGTTTGCACATATATAATCAAATGTCTTGGAAATAGAACCCAGTGCTAAAACACAAAATTTATTGGTGTTTCACATGTACCATGTACGTATAGTCTGAAGGAAATTTTATGCAATATTTTTAATAAATGTGTGAATTACACGACCATGAAGGACAAAATTATGAACTTTGCAGTAACATGGATGGACTTAGAGTCTATAATACTGAGTGATCTATCACAGAAACAAAGAACTGAGTGCCACATGTTCTCACTCATAAGCAGACCTTGAACAATTATAATACTATAAGAAAGGGATTGGCAGTAGTTGGAAACTGCCAGGAAAGGGGGAAACACCTCATCAACAAGAGTACCTGTATAATGAACCTTTGTATACCTAACCCTGAATTGTACCCCACATTTTCAAAATAAAAAAGAGGAAAAAATAAAATAAATAAACAAACAAAAATAGTAGTCCTCAAAAAAATAAAAAAACAAGCAAAACATGTGCAGAAATAAAGTGTTGACTGTTTTTTGGCTGCGACCTATCATATGAGGTCAGGTGTGGAATTTTCCACCTGTGGCATCATTTTGGCATTGAAAATGTTTCAGAGTTTAGAGTATTTCAGATATTGAATTTTCAGATTTGGGATGCTGAGCCTTTATCTACATAGAACTCTTTTTTTTTTTTTTTTGAGTTGGAGTGTCACTCTGTCACCCAAACTGGAGTGCAGTGGCCGAGAGTGGCCACTGCAGCCTCGACCTGCTGGGCTCCAGCGGTCCTTCCGCCTCAGCCTTCCAGGTAGCTGGAACTACAGGCAGGTGCTACGGTGCCCGGCTAATTTTTGATTTATTGTAGAGATGAGGTCTCACCAAGTTGCCCAGGCGGGTCTCGAACCTGCGGGCTCAGGCAATCCACTCACCTCGGCCTCCCAAAGCGCTGGGATTACAGGCTGAGCCACCGAGCCCGGTCTTACATAGAACTCTTATATTTGACAAATAATTAATTATATGGCCAATTGAAATCAGTTAATTTAATGGAAAAATGTTTTACTGATTCTTCCATTTAGTTAAATAAAACCAAATAAAATCTTTGCATTTAAGTTGAACAGCAAATATAGAAAATTGAGTTCTTCGCACTTAGAATATCCATATTCTCACATACTCGGGAGCACCTAGCAAAATGTGAACCAAAGTCTCACACAAAATCTAATCCATTCAGAATATCTGCTTAAATGAGCAATTACACTTGGCATAAATTGCTTCCACTTTGGTTTACTACTAGACAACAAACAAATAATGTAAATGATATACAAGTTAAAAATGCAAATGATCAAGCAGATGTAGATCCTTTATGAGATCTAGGAATTCTCTAGTTCCTTACAAGGATGCCTCTCAAATTTTGTAGTCGGGGAGGTTTATGCAGAATGAGGATCTAGGCAGATCAGAAGAGCTTATAGCTTAGGCAGAGTGAAGGCCATGTCAACACTTAGAATTTTACCCACTGCACTTAAGGCTATTTTTTCCTGTTCTTTGCGCATCTTTTAATTTTTATAGTGCAAATAACACAATAACAGCTCTGACTGTGAACTCCCATCAAGGCCTGGCACAAATTTTTCTAAATTTTCATGGGATCAATTCATCAGAGTTTAGGTTTTTCATCACTTGGGGCATTCCTTGGGGATCAAGTAGGTCTGCTAGACTGCCATGAGTATAGCGATCCTTGATCCTATAGTTATTCTAACAGGAAGCTTGAAACTTGAAAATAGCAAATGAGATATTGTACTACATATTGTATAATTTCCTTATTTCTCCTCTGTTTTGCACAGTTTATTCCAAGGCTATGGCTAAAAGACCATTACCTTGCTCATACTTGTCAGGATTTTTTTTTTTTTTTTTTTGAGTTGGAGTCTCACTCTGTTGCCTAGGCTGGAGTGCGGTGGCACACTCACCCTACACCAGCATCGACCTGTTGGGCGCCCATGATCCTTCTATCTCAATCTTCCAAATAGCCAGAACTACAGGTGCACACTACTATGCCTGGCTAATTTTTGATTTATTATAGAGATGAGATTTTGTCAACTTATCCAGGCTGACCTAGAACCCGTGGGCTTAGGCAATCCATTCACCTCGGTCTCCCAAATTGCTGGAATTACAGGCTGAGCCACCCAGCCTGGCCTTATCTGACTTTGAATGGAGTTACTACTTTATAATCCTTGAAAGTAGATGACATATTGGTTTTATTTCCAAAGAGTAAGTTGTGACATCTTTGGTGGCCAATTTTTTATTTTCCTCCTAGAATTCAAGTAATTAGAAAGTAAATCAGATAAGAGCCAAAAACAAATCCCTGGAACACTATCTTAGAAGGCTTTTATGAATACCAGTTAGGGATATTCAATAGAGATTGGGCAAGATTTAGGCTCCCCATTGTAAATCTATCAAAATGACCATACTAATAACAAAGGAATAAAATTAATATATTTATTTTATAAAGCCAACAAGTTCTCCCGGCATTTTATTGGACACCATTTTAATTAAAATATTAGCCATGTTACTAAAACAAAATCTAATTTGTGATGGCTTGTTAAAACCAAATTCCCTGGCACGTTAATATCACAGTTAACAAACACTGGTCTGAAATAACATGACTCAAAAAATATGGATGCCAACCATTCTTCCCTGAACACCAGTGATGTGTGGCCTCTGTAACTGAAATTATACAAGGGGCCGTCACCACAGTGATGCAGGAACAGTTCAAAAACAAGATAGTGCAGCAAATGCTGCATGACAAGTTAGAGAGGCTAGGTGATATTTTCTATCAAATTTATAGTTTGTTCAGGAAGTTATGAAAATTCCATAGTTTGGTTTTATTAAGTAAAATAGAAGGAAATATTTTTAAGCTCCTTTTTTTTTTTTAACTTTTTCTCCTTTTCAGTCTTCAAGATGAAGACTAAATTGCTGGATCCCATTTCAAATTACACAAGCTTATATATACTGTGAAGAAACAATAGCTAATTTGTATATGAAGCACCTTTTTGAGTTGTTATGTTAGTTCTACTTTCCCAGCACAACAGCTTTTTGAATATTTTATAGCTCTGCCTGAATTGAGTCAATTCACCGGCATCTGTCTCAGAATAGCAAGCATTTTATATTCACCTTGTTTGTGTTTTCTAAACTCACATGTTTTATTTTTCCTTGAGAAAGATAAGAAATGAAGATGAATAATTAGCCACCCTGTCGACTTGTTTTGTGCCATGCTTCGATGTGGCATTTTATTTGTAAAGAGCTTTAATGTGAACATTAACAGCAACAATTTTAAAGTACTCCACTCAAAAACAGAATCTGGGCTGGAATACATACTAATAAATAAAAAGGAACACGTGCACAGGGGCAGCTATAAATGCACACGCACACGCGCGCACACACACACACAACACACACACACACCCTAAACCTGGAAAACTTCCTAGAAAAAGTCAAACAGTGGCGGAGGGAACAATGTGTGAGAAAGGGGGTGGCATGGCGAAGTCAATAGAAAAGCAAAACAGATTTAAAATCCCCCAAATATTATTCCAAAGTGAAAGAAAATTTGCTTGCATGTGTTACTTGGAATGATATACACAAAATAAAATTTAAGCTATGGCAGACTTATACTATTGATTATTTCCAATGTAGTTAGCTGGATTTAAACAAGCCAACATCATGAGTTCTACCCTCAAGAGAGCTTCAGTGCCCCACTGAGCAACAGAGGTTGTGGAAAGGCTGCTGAGTGAGAAATCAGAGGTCACCAATTCTAGTTTCAGAGTAGACACTTTAATTATATAGCTCCAGGTAAGTTGCCTAATCAAACTGTGTTTTTTTTTTTAATCAAATAGGAAAAAAATATTTTGAGATTTAAATCATGTGAAAAGTACATTAAAATTGCATGAGGTCAGGTGTTGGTGGCTAAATGCCTGTAATGCCAACACTTTGGGAGACTGAGGCAAGAGGATTGTTTGAACCCAGTGGTTCGAGACTAGCCTGGGCAATATAGTGAGATCTCATCTCTACCAAAATAAATAAATAAATAAATAGAAAATAAATAAATAAATAAATAAAAAGTTAGCTGGGCATGGTGGTGCATGCCTGTTGTCCCAGCAACTTGGGAAGGGATTGCCTGAGTCCAGGAGTTCAAGGCTTCGAGGCTGCAGTGAGCTATGATTGTGCCACTGCACTCTAGCCTGGGCAATAGAGTAAGTCTGACTCAAAAATAAAAAATAAAAAATAAAAAATTGCAAGTATAAATATAGATAGATATAAATATAAACATATACAGAATGCATAGAATTTATAATTCCTTGATAGAATTTTTATCATGACTTTGTGTGTGTTTGTGCATGTGTGTATAAGGTAATTGAAGTAAATATAGATCTTGAAATATTTGCAATAATCATAATTCAATAAGAGTGTGCAATGAATATGCTTTTATATATTCATTCACAGAAGAGTTATAAGAATGGATAAGTGCACTTCCAATTATTTTATTAAGTCTGTGATATTCATTCTGAGCCAGTTTTCTTTTCTTTTTTTTTTTTTTTTGAGTCGGAGTCTCACTCTGTCGCCCAGACGGAATGCAGTGGCCACTCCCGGCCACCGCAGCCTCGACCTGCTGGGCTCTGGCAGTCCTTCCGCCTCAGCCTTCCGAGTAGCTGGAACTACAGGCGCGTGCTACCACACCCGGCTGATTTTTTGATTTTTATTGTAGAGATGAGGTCTCGCTTGCCCAGGCGGGTCTCGAACCCGTGGGCTCAGGCAATCCACTCACCTCAGCCTCCCAAAGGCATGGGATTACAGGCTGAGCCACC
>CAUYQG010285877.1:0-14112 GCA_963574415.1 Tarsius wallacei | reverse complement strand
TACGAGATCTTAGGATGTCTTCATTGGAGTTACAGAAACTCGACTCACCTTGAGGACCTGCATCAGGCCCAGAGCAGCGCCAAGCAGGCAGGCCCACCGTGTTTGGATGAGTCTCTCAGGCTCCATAGACGGGACGCTGCTTTCTCTTCTCGGCAAAGGAACTCACTCCATTGTCTCGGCTGTGGGCACGAAGCTAAGATAAATGAACCCAAGCCCCATCCCACGTTATGAAACAATGCCCTCCATCTGCCCAGAGCCACTTCTGGGATGCCCTCCCCACTGCGTCTCTTTATGGCCCATGTGCCCGGTGGCTGTAGCCCCAGCCGGCAGTACCCTGCGGCCTGGACATAAAGGTATCTCCCTTTCTTGCCCCAGAAATGCAGACCGCCATCCCTGTGTGTGACTGCCCTTCTCAGGATGGTAAATGTGGCTCTCAGGAATAAATGATGGCACGGCTTGAGCCACCAGAGTTGTGAAAGGGACAGAGATTCCTCTTCCATGTGGCTTTAATGCTTCGAGGAGTTTCCCAACTGACGAGGGCCTCTGGGATGCTGGGACATCATGATTGAATGACTAAACCGGTCTGAACGGGAAGCAGAAGGCATTAGGAGAAGCTGTTCACGGATCAAAGTGTCCCCAGATGAGGTCACCCTGGAAGAAAAACAGGCCAAGCTTCCAGACATGAAAATTGTCTCTGAGAAGCCAGGTCCAGTTGTGGGGGTGGTAAGTTGGGGCCTGGACTCGCTAGAAACGGACCGACTGGTGTTTTGGTGGCGTGGTCTGTGAGCCAAAGTTTCCTCATGACCCACTAAGCATCCGGGCCCCGGGCTCTTGGGTACTCTCCGTGGAAGTTGTGTGTCACCTACACGCATGGTCTAAGGATGTCTTTCCTGGGGCCATGGTCCATTCTCACTGCCTATGGAACACCTACTTCGTCACCAGCCAGACACAGCAGGGAGTGAGGCTGAGCATGCATCTGCCACATCGCGAGTGCCCAGAAAACCAGTGCAGAACCCGGGCTCAGACTACATGACTCTGACTTCTGCCTGCGCCTAACAAATGCGGGCCATTTCCAAGGTCAGCCTCCTTTGTCCTAACAGCAGTGCTGTGAAGCAGCTGTTTGCTTTTTCGATTTAATTTTTTAGGATAATCTTCAGTTTACAGAAAATGGAATGAACAGTACAGAGAGTTCCCATCTGGAACACAGTTATTGACATCTTGCACTGGTGTGGTACATTCCTCACAGTTGGTGAACCAGCACCTACAGTCACTGTAGACGGACGTCCACCGGCTTGCTCCCGGTGGTGTACATTCCATGGGTTAGGAACACCACGTACCCACCATGACAGTATCATCAGCAATAGTTTTGCTGCCTCCACATCTCCCGTGTTCTCCCCATTCGTCCCTCCTCCTCCCACGCCCTGGAAACTGTTGATTCTTTCACTGGCCCCATAGTTGGGCCTTCCCAAGAGTGTTTTTCAGCTGGGATTGTGCCATATGCCGCCTTCTCGGATTGGCTTCTCTCACTGCACAGAATGCATTCAGGGTTCCTCCATGTCCCTTCGTGGAGTGACATCTGGTTTGTTTTCATTGCTGACTGATATTCCATCTTATGGATGTACCAGAGTGTGTTTAATCTGAAGTAGCTGTCTTAATTTTTGTTTTACAGACAAGGAGATGGAGACTGAGAGCGGTTAAATGTTTTGCTTTAATTCACACCGTTCTGGAGAACTGGACTTGAACCCAGCCCGATCCTTTTATCTCCACATCCACCATTGTGCTGCACTCCATCCTGGACTTAAGAACTCCAAGCTGTCATTGACTTTCTGCATCACTCTGTCATTCAGTGCTCATTACTGTGCCTTTTTTACGTCAATGTTCCAATAAGGACAGGCATCTGCAGCCCTCTGGGCTAGACATTTCTGGGGCGAAGACGGTGTGGGTGTGTCAGGCAGGGGCAGGAAAATAGGATGGACAGAACAGGAACGACCACCCCAAGACTTCTCAGTGTCTGTGCCACCCCCAAGGGCCCAAGCAGCAGTGACATGGCCGTGGTGACCTTAGAGGGACAAATAACCCACAGAAAGCGGATGTCTGATCCTTGTGATTGCGCCTGTGTTAGGCTTGGAGAACAAGACATTTTGCTTTGGCTGAAACCTGAAGGGGAACAGATCTTTTAAAACATACGAGCAGTCAACAGATACAAGAAAAAAAATGCTCAGCCTCACTAGTCATCAAGGAGATGCAAATTAAAACCACACTGAGATACCACTGAACTCCAGCCAGGATGGCCATCATCAATAACTCAAAAAACAACAGATGCTGGAGAGGATGCGGGGAAAAGGGAGCGCTTCTACACTGTTGGTGGGAGTGCAAACTAGTACAACCTCTGTGGAAAACAGTGTGGCGATTCCTAAACGATCTAAAAATTGACCTTCCATATGATCCAGCAATTCCCCTTCTAGGAATATACCCAGAGGAACTCAAATCACTCTACAAAAGATACTGCACATGCATGTTTATTGCAGCACTATTCATTCACAATAGCAAAAACATGGAACCAACTATGCTGCCCTTTGAAAGTAGATTGGATTAAAAAATGTGATACATATACATGATGGAATATTACGCACCCATAAAGAAAAGACAAAATTATGAACTTGGACGGATTTAGAGTCTGTAATACTCAGCGATCTGTCACAGAGACAAAGAACTGAGTACCACATGTTCTCACTCAAAAGTGGACCCTGAACAATTATCATAATACTATAAGAAAGGGATTGGCAGTAGCAGGCAACTGCCAGGAGAGGGAGCGGTGGGTGGGGCACACTTCATCAGTAAGGTTACCTGATCTCAAACCAGGTGACGTGAGGCCACAGGTGAGGCCCAAACTTTAGCTGCACAATGACCATGGGTATTCCTAATCCTAAACTGTAAGTCTCATCTTTAAAATAAAACTTAAGCCGGGCTCAGTGGCTCAGCCTGTCATCCCGCGCCCTTGGGAGGCTGAGGTGAGTGGATTGCCTGAGCCCGCGGGTTCGAGACCCACCTGGGCAACTTGGCGAGACCTCATCTCTACAACAAATCAAAAATTATCCAGGCGTGGTAGCGCACGCCTGTAGTTCCAGCTACTTGGAAGGCTGAGGCGGAGGGATCGCTGGAGCCCAGCAGGTCAAGGCTCCGGTGGCCGGAAGCGGCCACTGCACTCCAGTCTGGGCGACAGAGTGAGACTCCAACTCAAAAAAAAAAAAAATAAATAAATAAATAAAAAAAAATGAAAAAAGCAAACAAACTTGGCCTCTACATCTCCCCTTTCCCTTCTAAGGAGAGCCTCTGGAATCATTCTGCAAAGTATTCTCTCTCCTTTTGTTCTAAGATTTGGGTATTGACGACTTCCCTTGGGAGGCCATATTAGGGTCTCAGATGTCACCATCAAGAAAACCTCTGAGTATTTTAGCAGAAAGCTCTTGATTCAGTGGATCTTTAAGGCACCGCAGCCTCCCCCGGGCCCGGGCTAAACCAGAGAGCATCTACACGCCGGGTAGCTATTTGCGGGTATCTTGCAGTGTGTTCCTACTTGCCTTGTTCAGTCACCCAGCTTTAAGCTATTTAGTTCCCCTCATAAATCAGCCACTCTGAGCATCTTAATCATCTTCTTCCAGTTTGTAGCTCTCTGCTCTCCAAGAAATAAATTACCCACAATTACTTAAAGTTAGTAATTGAATTTATTTTAGTGGTAGAGGGAAAATTTATCCATTTTGCTAGTAATTTGTAGTCATTTTTGGTAATTGATAGTCATTTTCTAGTACACACCAATTAAATGTTTCACTAAGTAAAAGGAGTGCAGAGTAATGTACTCACTAAACATTTGTTATTTCCAATTTATCTTTCTACTAGCCAGTGATTTAGGTTGAGTCGATAAGATCTAGTGAAATATTCTGGTGGGGTTCAGCTCTGAAAATATTCTTGAGGCGTTAAGCTGAGGAGGAGTAAAGGATGCATTCTCAATGATCTGCAACGTAGTGATACAGAGGGGGGAACAAAGCAAGACCGTGTGTGGTGCCCGTGTAGAATCAGCTACACGGTCCGTCGAAGAAGGGGCCCCCCGACTTTAGGCTTTGGCTCCAAACGGCCTCTGAGAGGATGGGCTGGATGCAGAGACACGGAGCCCAAAGTTAGGGTCCCGGTGGCCCCGCAGGAAGCTTGCGTGGTATTCTTTTTGCCTCATGACACCCTCCAGGCCCACACGGGCAGGCCCCGACGACAGTGCGCTTATCTCCACGTCTTCTGGGCCCTTCCGAAGATATGCTTATTTTGCAAGTGTGTCAGCGAGTGAATTTGCTACCCTGACCATGCAAGTTTTTATTTTATCAAATGAATCCATTAATCTCTACCGCCTGGCAGGCACTAAGTCTCTAACCAGTAAGTTATTTTTTTCCTTGGAAGATTATTCTCTGCAAGCTCGTCGGTGAAGTGGATATTTGTGCATGTGGGGGTCCTCCACACATGGTCACGTCTTTGTGTCTCTGTTTTTCCGGCTGAGGCCTCAAAGCCTGTTTGTTGGGAGAAGCGGTGATTTTCCCCAGGACATGCTCCTAGTTAGAAAATAATATCCCTCTAGAATTAATTAATTAATGGGAGTTGATACAATTAACAAATACTGAGAGACAAATTCTACAGAGGTGCTAGTCTCTAATTAGTACTGTGGCTTGGGGCACTACAGAGCCTCTGTTTCCATTTCCTGACCAGTGTAACGAGGGGCTGACCTGACAATTCCGCCTGTCAACTATCTTTCTAGGGTACTTTTTAAAGTAAAAACAAGGAATATAGGTTCTTAGGTTTATTTAAAATGCAATACACTGTCATGAGGAATAGTTTGAAACCTAAACAAACAAACAAACAAACAAACAAACAAACAAGAAAGACATTGAAATCATCCATTGTTCCCAAATGTAATGAATGTATTAGTACATTTTCTTTCAGACTTATGTTTCCCTGTAGGTTTGTTTTTTAACTGTAATCAACCAGAATATGAAACTTCCGTTTGTTTTATTTTCCCTGTGATGATAATGTTGAAAAAAAAGTTATAATCTATGTAAATACAGTTCACAAGATTACATAATATTCCATCAGATGTAACCACTGTAACATAGCCATTCTCATATATAATTATTATTATTATAAATACCACTTCTGTGAACATCTTTATAAAGCTTTTTATATATTTAGACCGTTTTCTTTGGTTAGATTCCCAGAACAAAATTATGAGGTCAAAGGCCATAAATATTTTAAGGCTCTTATTACTCCTTGCCAAATTGTCTTCCAGAAGCACTGTCCTGGTTTCTCCTGCCCCTTGCAACATCTGAGGTTTCTCAGTTCACTGTTCCATCTCTGCTCTGGAAATCATCATTAAAAATTTCTGTGAGTTGGATAAGTGAAGAATTGTCTCATGTTTAATATGCATTTGTTTAATTAGCCATGCAGTTAGGTATTTTTCTTCAAATTAACATTTGAATGAGAGAATGTTAACTTCAAATTAACATTCTCTCCTCTTGGAATCGCTTGTTTCTGGCCTATCCCCATTAATCTGTTGGGATGTTTATGTTTTTCTTACCCATTTGCATGAACTATTTAAATAGTGAAGTTATTAACCCTAATTCTGTGGCTGCACTTTCTTTTTCTAATGGCATTGATTTCCAAGTTGGCTTTCAAGTGCACGGTAACGTTTAACTGATTTGAGGACAATGTGGCCTTTCTTAGTTTTCCCCTCCGGTTGAATGCCAAGTCTAGAAGGACACAAGCCAACGAAACAGAAATCTGTGCAATAAAGATGTCGGGGGTTTTAAATATCCGTGTGAGCCTGGCTTTTCAAAACCTTTCTTTCCTAGCCAAGGAATCCTTGTATGAATTAAATATGAAACTTCTAACCCTCACCAAGTAAACATGTAATGATACACTTCTTGTCCCCATTACAAATCTGAGGGGAGTCTGCTCTCTGATCTCACATGAAACAGGTGACTCTTCAATTAAACATAAATTTTCCATTAAAGCGCATCCTTCTGGGTGGCAGATTGCAGTCCCTACCTGGGCTGGGCAGAGCCTGCCCGGGCAGTCTCTCAGTGTCCAGCTGCCGCTGGCGAGGCCAGGCTCCCGGGTGATTTCCAGGAGCGTGGGCTCAGCCGGCTGCCCAAGAAGCCCAGTCCCAGGCAGAGGAGCCCCCAGTCCTGCCGCGGTGGCCGCTGCATGGGGCAGAGGCAGAGCCTTTGAAAACCGAGGGAGAGCTCTCTCCTCCTGACCCCGTAGCCCTGAATTCGCGCTGGCTCAGCGTGAAGCTCTGAGGTTACCTGAAAACAGCATCGTTCAGGAAAGATCCAAGGGCTGAGGGATACTTGGGGGCACTTGTCATACTACTCAGGCCTAGCCAGGCCCCTTCTTGCTCTTTTCAGCAACAGTGATCTGAAGAGATGCATGTTCATCTGAGCAAGGATTTTTTAAAAGTCTTGCAAACTTACAAAAGTTCAGCAATCCGATGACGTCGAATTCCCGGGAACCATTTCTGCCTCTCCCATGCCTTTCTCAGGGTCCTTTCCTGAGGTAACCACTGGCCTCAGCTCTCCGTGTGCCCTTCCAGAGATACGCACACCCAGAATGCAGCGTGTGTGCACATGTGGAGTGCTTGTGTGCGGGGGTGAACGCACGCGTGTGTGCATTGAGCCCACACACGCACATGTGTGTGCAGGTGTGATGGCGGTTGTGTTATGCACATTCTGTAACCTGCTCTCGTCTCTTAACTCACACGGAGGCCTTTGTACTTCAGCAAATCCATCCCCATCTTGTCCTGTTGTGACTCCTGTAGGAATTAGAAGTCCAGGTCAGGTGGTGAACTGACATGCTTTGGCAAAATCAGAACATGCAGGATCCTGTCATTACTTGAGTACTAGGCCCCTAAAGATCAAAGATGCGTCCTCCCTTTTGCATTTTAATTTTCTTACCTCTGCAGTGACCCCCAGGCTCCTACCCGTTGTGTGATTCTAGGTTAAAAACAGCTGTTTCATGGGAGATTTGAGAGATACTTGGAGGTTTTATGTCAAGAAGTGAAAGTATTTTTGTCGTGATTGTTTGAAAAGAATTACAGCAATCGTAATGCATCATTTGTTTCACGCTGGTAATACATGGTGTTGTTGTAGGTGTCTTTTTTTCTTTTTTTTTTGAGCTGGAGTCTCACTCAGTCGCCCAGACTGGAGTGCAGGCCGCTGCCGGCCACTGCAGCCTCATTTGCTGGGCTCCAGCGATCAGGCCGCCTCAGCCTTCCAAGGAGCTGGAACTACAGGCGCGCGCTACCACGCCCGGCTAATTTTTGATTTATTGTAGAGATGAGGTCTCGCCAAGTTGCCCAGGCGGGTCTCGAACCCGCGGGCTCAGGCCATCCACTCACCTCGGCCTCCCAAAGAGCGGGATTATAGGCTGAGCCACTGAGCCCGGCCTGCTCTAGGTATCTTAAGGTGACTTTACGGTGTTACAATTTAGAAATCAGTGACATCTCACGCCACCCAGCATGGGAAACAGTGGGGCCAAAGGTGGAGTTATACGGAGACTTAGGGGCCCAGAGATCAAGCCTGGACCTCTTGCTGGCTGCCTGGAAGGACCTGGTCTCAGTCACTGGCCCCTCTATGCCTCGGTTTCCTCATCCTCGTGATGGGTTGTGAGACTGAAATAATAATATATATGAAGGTGCATATGTGAATTATGACAACATGCAAAAATATCAGCAATTATCATTATAAAGGCAGTACATTTGAACATTTGCAGTGAGGAGGAACTGAAACGGACCAGAGTCTCTAATTTGTTCCAAAGAAGCTGCTGGAAAGGTTTCAATGGACTTCTGGTTTCAGCAGCCTGCTTGTCTTGTGCAGACATTTCCGAGAGGACGCACCTGTCCACCCTTAGTTGTGTGTTCCCAGGGAGACGCCGTCATAACGAGGGGCATCAGTGGCCAAAAAGAGCAGTGCCATGGACTCTTTCAGGGCATTCCCAGTTAATGCGCCAGCAATTTTACAGGTCGCCTTGGGAGGATCGGGAAACCTGCCTCCCTGGCTTGGCGAGGTGCCCCGGGTGTTCTATGGCTGCTGTGCAGGTAGCCGGAGGCAGGTGGGCTTCACCCTGCAGTCCTGGCTGGGTGAGACCACCTCGGGGTCCTCTGCTTTCAATGCCCAGCAGATTCTGGGGTGGAGACAGAAAGAGCTGGCAGCCATCCCCTAGGGGATTTACAGCAGTGGCAGCCCCCAAGCAGAGTCCCTCTCCTCACCCCTCCCTCCTCACCTTGTTCCATTTGTGGGGTTGGTCCTCTCCTCCCAGGGGTCCTGATGAGGGTGGTCCCAGTGGAGTCGCTGCTGTTTCCACTGAGCGTGCCCTGTAGTTTTCATGCTGATTTCCTGTTCTCAGTGTTCTTGTGGTCATTTACAAGGAAAAAAAAAAAAGACAAGGTGTGTTGGCAATGTTCATCTTTTCTTCAAAGTATTCTGCTATATTTAGAGGAAGTCAAATTGGAAGACACAGCGAGCTAACATAACTTCAAAATAAACTATGCCGAAAATGCATACAAATAAGTTATTTTCAAAGATCAATCAGTTCCCAGTAGGAGCTTAAACACAATGTACATTTCAAGTTTAACAAATAAACTTGCAACCTGTGTCTCTCGTGAAGCCAATTCTTTCCTTTCTTTCTTTCTTTTTTTCCCCCTAAATGACTTATCACATCCAGCAGTCAAACTTGAGCCTGCGTAAAAGTGTGGCATTTAAAATTCAACAATGCTCATCTACTCCAGGCTGATGCGTGTTTAAAAAGATCTACTTCTTATAAAGATCTCCTATTTAATTAAGAAAAACTAATATCAAAGCAGTTTTTTGCATTTAAAATTCGTGTTTAAACTTCTCCTAGATTAAGTGAGCTTAAACAGTTGCGATTCCTGACTTTAACAGCATTATAAAATACATTAGAGATTGAGAGGATAAAATTCTGCCATGTTAGGTTATAACCTAACTGCTATTTGCAGTTGTAAGGAGTACTAATGGCGCAGGGACAAGATTTATTGTCGCAAAGACATTCTGCTTAACATCAGCCTTGTCATTCCATTAATAATCACTGCTTAGGAGCCATCTCGGTGGCATCTTTGTTGTCCTGAAAACTTAAAACTCACAGCACAATCCTTTACGACGTGTTACATTGCCCCCTCTGGGTATTCCTGACCATTATCCCATTTGGTTATATTCAAAACTGCTGCCTCCGGAGAGAGCATTAGGCCGACCTTTCACCTTCCAATATTCTTGGTTCAAATGGCGTAATAACATGTAGTGAATATTTACAAGCACACTTATACTATAATAGAGTACTGCTGTGAACATTAGCACATATTTTCTGCTCAATCAGGCTTTGATGTAGAGCTCACCGCGCACCCCAGAGAAAATGCCGTCCCCAGTAAGCTGTGCTAGTGAGACACCCTTGAACCTCCACCGCTGCCACAACACACACCGGCTCAATGCAGATTAGCAAGGGGACAGATTGGGAGGAGACCCCGAGTTCCCGGGAAGCCTGATGTCCTCGGAGCCTGCCTAGCGGACCCCCGTGCCGAGGAGGGCTCCACACCTGGACTTCGGAATGGATGGGCGCTAGGCCTACCCAGAAAAAGAAAATTAAAGGCCATCCCTAGGATGCATCGGCTCCAGGCGGCCTGGTGGCCTTTCCCGGGGCTTTTAAATTTCTTAATTAAGAAAAATCTTTTTAATGAAAGAGAAGTGAGATCTTACTCACAAAGTGTAAAATGCCTCTGCCCTGTCCTTCCACCCCACCCGCATCCACTCTCACCGAGCCCCACGTCCTCTGTGCGCCCTCGCTGAATTGGAACAAAGGTGGGCTCTTCCGGTTTCCCACGCTAATTACCTTAGCCCCACCCCTTTCCGTGGATGGCTGGGCCCCTCTGCACCGGGCCCACCCTCCCCAGCGGGCCCCATCCCTTCAGCGCCAGCCCCGCCCCTTTTCCATCTTCCCCAAACCCCCTTGTGACCTTCCAGCCGACCTTCCCCACTCCTAGGCCCACGGGAGAAGGGGGCATTGCAGGTGTGGCTGGCTGAGTGCTCTCATTTGTGGGCTCTTTTGCTTCCAGCCTTTCCAGTGGAATTACGGAGGACTGGAATGTTTCCCGCAGAGCCTGAACCGAGGACCAGAAGGGTTGTTGGGTGTGTGTGCCCAGTGGCTTCTGGTAGGAGTCCTCCAGGTAAGAAAGGATGTTACGTCTTTGGACTCAGATGCTTGTCTGTCTGGCTGTCTGCTGTTGGTTACTTTTCCCCCTCTTTTGCAGGGTTAGCATAAACGAGAGTATTGGATTTTCAGGCTCTTTCTGTCTCGCAAATTCAAGAGGTCAGAGGCTTCTAATAAGATTCCTATAATTCAAAGGAACCTGGTGGGAAGGTCGGCCATCAACAGTAATTGCATGGCTGTCACGGGGCCTGTCTGTCACGAGTTCCTTGGTGATTTACACTTAAATTTACCAGTGCCACAGGGGTCCCAAGGCTTGGCCAGTGGCTGGGGCCCCTCCTTCCGTCTTCTGCCCCTGTCCTCCCTGTCTGTGAGCAGGGCTGGGTGAGGTGTCTCTCCTTGAGGCCAGGCCCTGGGCTTAGGCAGACCCATAGTCTGAAGGTGACTTCGAGGTGGGTTTTTACTCCTGTCGGGGGCAAGCGTTTGTAGGGTAGAGGCCTGCCTATGGCTTGGATTCATGGGAGTTTACCCGTTGTCAGAGAGACGGGGCCTTGACGTCCTTTTGCTTGGTGTCCGGCCCCACATAGTGGGCACCTATGTGTGTTTGATCTGGTTCACCTGTTTGTGTTGCAGGTTATCAGGAGGAATGACATAGCGATGGGCCATGAGATGGCCTCTTCTCTTGGGAATTGTTATTTATGGTAGGAGCTTGTTATACTACAAGTCATTAAACAGATTTAAATTGACCACAGGTTAAGCCATGCGTCCCCTTGGACAACTACATATAATGAAAGCCTGATATAATATGCTTGGGTTATAACACAACATTAGTCTGTCTCCTGGTTTTATTGCTGGGTCGGCGTGAAGGTGGGGTGAGCCATCACTGCTTAGTGGGAATTAAGAAAGTCTTTTGGCATTTCCTATATTTTATGAAACTGTTTAGTCCTTGTCTGGATATAGGGCAGTGCCTGTGTCGAATTTCTCCTCCCCCTTGTTTTCTCTCCTGCTGTTGGTTTATCTTAATTTTTTTAGAGAATGCATTTTCACTATTATTTATTCAGAGTTTACTATGAGCCACGTGCTGCCCTCAGAACTTGGCATGAGAGAAGTGATTTGGTTTTTGCAACAACTCTGAGAGGGAGCCATCGTCCCCATTACAGTAGTTGAAGAATCCATAGCTCAGACATGTTAAGACACTTTCCCAGAGTCACACAGCCAGTTATCAGCAGAGTCACGATCCCAACAAACAGAAGCATGCATGGCTTCGGGATCTTAGAAGTTGTCAGAATTACTTTCTATATTACAAAAATATCTTGAGGTTTTTTAAGACACAGGGCAATTATAGAAGTCTTTTTTTTAGAAGTCCCGTTTAAACTTGGATCTATATGTCCTGATGTTTTCTAGTGATGCACCGAGTACTTTCTTGAGTCCATATGCATTTACTGAACATCTACTGTGGAGCCTTTGTTAGTTGCCAAAACGAAGATGATCTAACCCTGACAGAGAAAGGACAGAGAAAATCCCAATGGTGGATGCAAGTGTTGACATCTACAAAAGGGGTTTTATGGAAGCTTTGGAAAAGGCAAATCTGGCTGACAAATTATGAATAAGGAAAAAACCTTCCTCAGGAACCGGTTTCTCATTAGATAATGCCAACAATATAGATGCAATTTAAAGCCAAAGGCAGGGGTGAGGTCACCTGAGGAGCCAGCCCAAGGTGAAAACTAATTGGGGGTTGAGATATTTTAATATTTAAAGGAGCAAGAGGATTAGACCAAATCACATCAGGAGAAGAAGCCAGCGTAGGAGGAGAACTAGAAGATGATGGAGTCATGGAAGCCGAGGAAAAGAGTGTCAAGAGGGAAGGAGACAGAGTGGGGCTGGATGTGGCTGAGTTCTGGAAGGGGATGCTTTGCAGCGCCCTTCTGACATCCCAGCTGGGAGGTCATCGTGGACGTTGGTCAGAGAGTCGGAGGAACGAGGCGGAAGGAGACGGGAGGGCCTCGAAATTTGGGAAGGTTGGGTGAACAGCCTTGCGGGTAGGTGACTGTGGGGAGGAGTTTGATGTTAAGTTAAAGAGTATCATGGGGAAGAATCTGGAAGGGCAAGGGACGCCTAGAGAGGCTTTTTTCTTGGGGGTTTTTCCCAGACTGGTTAAAGGTAGAACCTGGCAGACAGGCTAAAGACAGGAAAGAGAAGACGCGGGTGGCTGTACAAGGGCTTTTAGAGGCAGGAAGTCTTGGGCATCATGATGGATCATTTAAGAAAGATTTCATTGTTGTGATCTTGAAAACCTGTTTCCCGACCATCATGAACAGATTCAACAGTCAGTAAAGAGGCTTCCTTTCTCGCCAAACCATGCCCACGTGGCGTCGAATACATTCTGCGCTCGGTAAGCCGCTGCAGGTGTGTCCCCTCAAGGTCGCTGTCTCCCACCGTCCTTGTCCTCCTCGCTTGTGAGCATCCGTAAGGGTCCCAGAGCCTTCCCCAGCCTCCTCAAGCAGCATCCTGCTTTCTGTGACATTTGTTCGTGCCCCTTGGGAGCACGTGTCACTTGGCGCTGCCGTTTTGTTTCCCCCTCAAGGAGCTTTTTTTTGGTACAAAGGGTCGGATAGGGAATGTTTTCGGGCTTGTGGGCGCTGCAGACTCGACTGCGATTCCTCCGTCCTGTCTCCGATGGGGAAAGCAGCGAGAGACAGGACATGGATGTGGACGTGCTGGCCTGGGTTCCAGGAAAGCTCTGTTAGGGACGCTGGAAGTCTGAAGGGCGTCCGATTTAGTTGACGGCCGTACCATTCTGAATGTTCCCCATCGCGTCGGAATTTTATCTGATTTTCACATGTCGCAAAATATTCGTCGTCTTTGAATTTTCTCAGTGGTTTGAGGATGTAGGCACCGTTCTTTGCACACAGGTTGCACAAAACAGGCAGTGGCCTGCGAGGTAGTGGTTTGCTGACCTGCTGTCGGTTTTTCCTCCCAAGGAGGGGAGACGCGCCCTCCGTCTTGCCCTGTATCTGGAACTTTCCTGATGAGCAAAAGAGTGAGTGACCCGTTTAAGCTTTTGCATTTCCATTTATAAGATGTCCCCGATGGTAAGATTCCTTTAAGATGTAAGTTAAATTTTCTTCCATTCTTCTACACCATGGATAACCTAACTGTCCTCTGAGAACCAGGGCATCCTTTCCAATATTAATTGGGCTCCAAGTAATTAAGTTCAGATATTTTCCTCAGTAGGAGACTAAACTTTCCTCCTCCAATTCTCCCACAAATATAAGCATAGAATACAGTTTTAGTCTTTCTACCTGGTCCTTTATCAAGGATTGGAAAAAAAAAAAAAAACCCAAACAAAACACACACACACACAGTACCTGGGTGTGCAGAGAGCTCCTTTACATAAGCTTTTTGGGTCCTCCCAGAAGCCAGGCAGAAGGGTCTCTGCTGGGTTCACATTTGTGGGGTGATCTGAGAGCACAGAGGGTCCCCCAACCTACGACTTGCTCCATCCCAGAGTCACCTCGCCAATCCTGAGGACTAGGAGTCTGATGACCTGGCTCTGCTTGTCTCTGTATTTCCAGGGACTTGTTTGATCTCGGTTCTCCCACCTGTTTACAGAAATAACTGTGAATTTCCCGCCCCCGCTCCCAGCATTAGTTAATTTGAATTCCAGATAAACAATGAATAAATTTTTTTTTTTTTTTTTTTGAGTTGGAGTCTCAATCTGTCGCCCAGACTGGAGTGCAGTGGCCGCTCCCGGCCACCGCAGCCTCGACCCGCTGGGCTCCGGCGATCCTTCCGCCTCAGCCTTCCGAGTAGCTGGAACTACAGGCACGCGCTACCACGCCCGGCTAATTTTTTGATTTA
>CAUYQG010285876.1:0-11746 GCA_963574415.1 Tarsius wallacei | reverse complement strand
TTGCCTAGGTTGCCTGTGCTTTTTAGGTCTTACACAAAGCATCTTTGCCCAGACCAGGGAACTGGAGCATTTCCTCAATGTTTCCTTCCTAGTTTCAGGTCTTAGATTTAAGTTTTTAATCCATTTTTTTTTTTTTTTTTTTAGTTGGAGTCTCACTCTGTCGCCCAGACGGAAGTGCAGTGGCATGCTCCCAGCCATGACAGCCTAGGCTCCAGCGACCCTTCCGCCTCAGCCTTCCAAGTAGCTGGAACTACAGGTGTGTGCTACCACGCCTGGCTAATTTTTTTTTTTTTTTTTTTTATTGTAGAGACGAGGTCTCGCCAAGTTGCCCAGGTGGGTCTCGAACCCTATTTGATTTTTACATATGTGAGAGATGGGTGTAGTTTCATTCTTCTGCATATGATTATCCAGTTTTCTCAGCACAACTGATTGAAGAGAGACTTCTTTCCACATTGTATGTTCTTGGGGTCTTTGTCAAAAATGAGTTTGCTGTAAATGTGTAAGTTTATGTTTGGGTTCTCTATTCTGTCCCATTGGTCGGTGTGTCTGTTTTTTATGTTAGCACCATGCTGTTTTGGTCACTGTAGCTTTGTAGTATTGTTTGAAGTCCAGTAGTATTCTCTTTGCTCAGAATTTCTTTAGCTATCTGAGGTCTTTTGTGGTTCCATATAAATTTTAGAGTTTTGTTTTTTTTTTCTATTTCTATGAAGTATGTCGTTGGTATTTTGATAGAGATGACATTGAATCAGTAAATTGCTTTGGGTAGTTTTGTCATTTTACCAATATTAATTCTTCTAAACCATGAGTATGATATGTCTTTCCATTGTGTTTGTGTGTTCTCTTCAGTTTCTTTGAAGTATTTTATAGTTTCCATATATAGATCTTTCACATTATTGGTTCAATTGATTTCCAGGTATTTTACATTCATTGTTAGCTATTATAGATGAGGTTTTTTAAAATTTCTTTTTCAGATTGTTTGCTGTGGACATATATAAATGCTACTGATTTTTGTACATTGATGTTGATATTCTGCAACTTTACTGAATTCATTGATCAGTTCTAACAGTTTTTTGGTGAAGTCTTTAGGTTTTTCTAAATATAAGATTATACCATCTGCATGCAAGGCTAATTTGACCTATTCCTTTCCAATTTAGATGCCCTTTATTTATTTCTTTTGTGTAGTTGCTCTGGCCAAAACTTCCAGTATCATATTGAATAAAAGTGGTGAATTTGGACTTTGTCTTGTTCAAGATCTTGGAATAAAAGACTTTCAGTTGTTCCCCAATCAGTATGCTGTTGGCTGTAGGTTTGTCATACATGGTCTTTATTATTTTGAGGTAGGTTCCTTCACCCAGTTTTTTAAGATTTTTTATCATAAAGAGATGTTGAATTTTATTGAATCCCTTTCAGTATCATTGAGATGATCATATGGTTTTTGTTCTTGGTTCTGTTAATGGGATGTATCATGTTTATTGATTTGCCTATGTTGAACCATCCTTGCACTCCTGGAATAAACCCCATGATCATGATCATGGTGAATGACCTTTTTAATGTGTTGTTGAATTTGGTTTGCTAGCATTTGAGGATTTTTGCATATATTAATAAATATTGACTTTTAGAAGTCCAGTCTTTGAAAAGAAGCCCATCTGGAGGGTAAGAATTTTGCACAGTAGCTATTCCATTCATTGTTTTCAACCATTCTGCCTTGGTTCCAGTTTTATGCATGTGAAAATATATGATAGACTGACTTGACTCATCATAGGCATCTGAAGGAAAGGTGAAGAGGACTTCATTATTTATTAACTGTTACTCCAATTGCCTCTGTTAAGTAATGGTGTTCTATCCCAATAAAACTGTCTATAGATTCATTAGGTTCCTCATACAGGCAAGTTCATCAGTATTTGCATAAACAAATGCGGCAGTATCTCTAAACCTTAACATAGAAAGAAATATACAAGAAGTTACAAATGGTATCAACAAATATACAACTTAAACTTTTCTTTGCCACTATAAGAGGCACAAGGAACACTTTCTTTGACCATTAACATTTTGAAGAAGAGGAAAACTTTGGAGAGATCTTTATAAATGGTTAGAAGCTTTGCTTATACTTTAGTCAGTGCTGTTTAGTAGAAGTTTTTTGCAATGATGGAAATGTTCTACAAGGTAGGTTTGTTTAGCTCCAGAGCCCCACTGCTCAATCAAGATGGTAGCCATAGTCACATATGGCTACTGAATTAGCACTTGAAACGTGGCTGGTATGACTCAGGAAGTGAATTTTAAATTTTACTTTTAATTAATCAATGGAATTCCATTGAAACAGATGTACTTGTACCCCATTCATAGTGACTACCATAGGGCTTTGGGGTTAGAATCTATATTGTGAATATCATTTGAACTATTGAAATTAAATCCTGGCTCTCATGGTGAGAGGTAGCATGGATTCATAATTCATATTCTATATCCTTAATGTTAGTTGCTCAATAAATAATCATTGATATTATAATTATTACTGCTATAACTAGAATTAATTTTTTTTCTCTTGGAAAAAATTCTGAGCACCTACTCAGAATATGTTAGGGACTGTTCTTAGTGTTGGGAGTGCAACTGACTAGAAATCAGATAAAACCCATGCCCTCATGAAGCTTACATTCTAGTGCATTTAATTACTAAATTAAGTTTTAATTAAATGAGTTAAATGAGATGCAGGTTTGCTTATGCTATACTGAGATGTGTAAAGAGAATGTGTATGTTTAATTTTTCTACACTTTTCTCTTCATCCGTCCCCCTTTCTACAGGATGGGTGAAAGGAAAGACTTAAATACTTCATTTGGTTCTGCCCAGCAATTTTTTCTAAGTCCATGCAATCATTTAAACAGTTTCTTTTGGGGAGTAGCTTAAACTCAGCTTCCTTAGGTAAAAATACTCAGTCTCTTGTATTGTTGTCCCTTTGCTGTTAAATTCTCTTAGATGATGTCAGAGTGCCTGAAAGAGAAGTATAGCTTCTGTGACCTTAAGGCCATAGGACAGCTAGAGAATCTTGGCTCTGCTTTCAGCATCGTGTGTTGCTCTCTGGGTCCTGGCCAGCCTCTGCTTCAGTGATGTTGCATGTCTGTCTCCTTGCTGAATGCCCTGCTGGCATGTGTGGTCAGATGACATCTGCAGCTGGTGGAACTGTGGTCTGGGCTCACTCTCATTCTGGTCAGGGCCCAGCTGCTCTTTCTGACTGACTTGGCTTCACCTCTGCTTCTTCTGATTCTACAACCTCCCTGAGACCTGGCTATAATTCTGACCCAGGTGAGCCACCACCCTCTTCTCATGGTCACTCCTTCCAGCCTAATCCTTATCCAGAATCCTAGCTGATTTCTGTATCCTTTCTCAGAGTGTAGGAGAGTTCCAGGCTTCCTTCCAAACCACAGAGGAACCAAGACTGATTTAGGAAAGTTAAATACAGGCTCTCTTTCTGCCTGACCACACTGTGCTGCCCAGTTAGCTTTGATGTGGTCATTCTCCGAGCGGGGTTGGGTTGGGGTGATCTAGTGGGCCATATCCTTCCCGGGTCCTAAGTGGGAAGCTGGGTTTCTCCATTCTCGAGTTTACTTTCTCCTCTAGACAAAAGAGAAGAGAAACCAGAGCACAAATCCCTAACCCCCACCTCCTTTTTTTCCTCTTTCCATAATTCCCTGGTAGTTTTTGTTAACTTGTTTGACTCCCCATCCCTTCACTCCCTAGCCCCAGCTTCTTCCATCAGTAGCTTTTCATAGTTACACCATTCCTGAAGAGGATTTTAGAAATGTTTTGGGGTTGGGGCAGCATAGTGATTGGAAGACTCTATGAGCATTTAATCTAAGGAAGCTGAACATCCCACAAAGCAAGGGAGTCCCAACCCCCAACACATATGTCCGGTGTCTGCATGACCTTCAAATGTCCTTCTTGAAATTGGCACAAGCAAGAATCCTTTTTAAAAGTATCTGAACCTAGATTGTCACTTTTTTAAATACAGAAGCACGTACCTATATTAAATGTATATTAAATTTTCCGAGAAGGTATCAACCAAACAAATGGAAAGGGAATTTTGTTTTGTTTCTACATTTGCACGTGTCATTGATAACGGTGCTACTCTTGGCACCGCTGTCTGTTGAGTTGCCAATAAAACACACACGTGCTAGTCGGCATTTGTAGCTGTCACCTTCCTGGTGGTGTTGCATAGAGGTGGTCGCATCTGCCAACCTCATTGTGTCTTTTTGTGGGATTGCACCTGAGGATTTGTACAAGCTGAAATTCATATGACATTTTCATTGTTGATTCCCCTTTTGTTTAACCCTTGTCTTGCTTTACGAGAACTGTTGCATTTTTGAATTATGTTTGTAGATAGGTTATATTTTCTGTGAATTTCATTTCAGGCTATTTTATACATATTTGTTATTAAAAGGGGGAACTATGGTCATTCTGTCTTCTCCATGACCTCGGCCTCATGACTAAGTCATAATGCGTGGAAGGAAGTGATTGGCTTATCAAATGCGGGAGGAGGTCTTTACCTAAGTATTAAAATGAAATGCTAAGGAATATAAAAGCTAATTCAAAACAGGATAGATATAATTGCAAAATAGAAGACATAGAAACAGTGTAATAAAATAAGCCAAATGAAAAGCAAGCAATTTCCAATTAATTTTCTATTTGGTTTTCAATTTTTATGATTCTCACTAATTTTAATTTAGGCTGTGATGAAAGTGTTCCACCACTACTCTGTTGGTATCATCATAGATTAATACAATTATTTGAGAAAGCAATTTAGCTACATAATCCAAAATCATTACAATGTGCATTCCATTGATCTGGTAATTTTTTCCTGAAAATTTAAGCTACGCCCGGCAAAAGGGAAGAAATAAACCAAACAAATGAAGGTGTTCACTGCAGTGTAAAAGTAACCTAAATGGCAAAGAGCAGGTGGAAATGTTAATAAATATAAAGCAATAACAACATGGAGACAAGCATAAAACTGTATTATATGACAAAAGTGCATGTGTGACTGTTCATTCACTCATTCATTCAACTAGTATTTATTTAGTATATGCTAGTGAGAAGCACTGTGGTAGCTGCTGGAAATATTTGAAAGGAAGGATAGAAAAAGATAAAAACAAAATGTGTGGGAGGGTAGGGTTTCTTAAATTCATATCCCATCTTTTTTTTTTAACTGAATTTTTATTCTTTTTTGTGTGTGTAATTTTTTTAAATGTTAATTTTAATCTTAGAGTTGTAGAGTGCATGTCAGGATTTGCTACATAAGTACATTGCGTGCAGGTGAGGTTTGGGTTACTGGTGAGCCCTCTCTCCCCTGATAGTGGACATGGTGTCCAATGGGTGGTTGTGTGTCCCGTATCTCTCCTTCTTACTTCCCTCCTTCTCCTCATTGGCAGTGCTTGTCAGTTGTTCCCACTTTTGTGCTTGCGTGGCCAGTGTTTAGGTCCTGCTTACAAGTGAGCACATGAAGTATTCCGCTTTTTATTTTGTTTCTGTGATAGTTCACTTCGAATGATGGTCTGCGGCTGCATCCTTGTTGCTGCAAAGAACATGATTTGGTCCGTCTTTGTGGCTGTATAACATTCCAACATATATACGTACCACACTGGAACTTTGAATTTTTACTCAAGCCACTTCTTTTGCATGATCTCACTTATCATATGGAATCTAAACAAGTCAAATATATAGAACTAAAATAGAGTAGTTGTGAACGTGGAATAGTAACAGAGAGGTAGGGAAAACAGGGAGAGGTTGGTCAAAAGGTACAAAGCTGCAGTGATGTATTGTCAATAAGGCTAGAGAGAGAATGGTCAGCATGGTGACTGTAATAATACTGTATAGTGTGTTGGAAATTTACTCAAGAGATATCAGATACTCTAATGACAAAAAAAGTAACCCTGGGAGGGAAACATTACGTGGGGTGCAGAGCATCTTTAGCTCAGTGAAAATGTAAATTCCAAAAGCAATAGCCTCTAACCTCCTTTTTTTGAACTCTGCTGCTAACCCCTAAGTTTCTTTGGGCAAGTCACATCTCCTTTCTGAGGCGTAGTGTTCTCATCTGTAAAGTGAGGACTTGGGCTTTCAGAATTCAAAGGTTTCGTGTGATTTAGTTTTATTTCACAAATGCCTTAACTATATACAAAGTGTTCAAAAAAATGCATACACATTTTAAGAAAGGAAAAAACTGTATTAAAATTGTAACACTCAATGTATACTGATAACAAAAGGTGAGTACAAGTCACGTTTGACTTTTGCAATTATGAGAGGTGCTTAGAGTGGTTACCGTCAGCGTCCAGACACTTCTCATTACCTCAAACGAAAAGCAACACACAGATAACATCTCTTAAAACATGTTTACAGTTGTTTGGCACTTGGTTCTTTCTTCTGTTGTATTGTAAACTGTCATATCCACTTAATGATCCGTATGCTGGTATGGAAATGGTGAGGGGTTCTTTTCAAAATATTATTAGTAATTCCAGTTCATACCCTTTTACTTGTTAACATTCTTAACCTATTAGTTACTTCCAATCACACAAGAATTTCTCTTCCTGGCCACATAATGGGGCATCACGATCACTTATAAACACCTTGAAATGTTTAGAACAGCTACTATATTCCGTCTCTGCCATGGCATCTTGTTTTTTGTGGTTATTTTTTATGAGAGTATTTCCCAACTGGATATATTACATTTGTGTTAAGGTAAGAAGACAGCTTCTGTGTCTTTTCTGATAAACTTGAAGGGGGAAGAAAAGAAAACCAGACAAACCTTTGTTCAATAGATGAGTTTAATGGGTAATTTTGCATACAGCAATTTTACCTTACAGGTTTTCCTTGGGGGAAAAATTTAAACAAGGATCATGATTTCAGAAATACAAAATACACATCAAGAGCCCCTTGGTTTGAAACTCTAGATTGGCAAAATACAAAAAAGAGATGTTTTTTGAGAAAGAGAGGATGTGGGTCTTTTGTTTTCAGACATTTTTGCTCTTTTTTTTTCATTTTACGAGCTATGCCTTTTCCAGAACGGTCCCACTCTTTTGTGCTTCACACAGTAGCTACAGCAGCTGTGTTAATTAAATAGATATGTCACCGCACTGAGGCCGGTGCCTGCTGCCGCGTTGGCAGCCATGAGCCGCCACGCGTGGCCTTGTCCCGCTGCAGCTCCAGTCAACGACGAACAGAAAAGATGGCGCGCAACTGCAAAGGGAAAAATAATAAACTAAGAACAGAAACTTAGCGCTCATCTGTGTCCATATTAAATATACCATAAAATATTTATGGGATTAAATATGAGCTTACTTTTCTCCCCAGCCTTGGAATATTTGAATATAATTCTAAGAACCCTGGGTAAGATCACCTAGAGTGGTGACAAGCTGGTTTTAAGTGCTACACTATAAATTGTTCGATTCTCAACACTACAGAGGACAGTTCATTGACTCAGGAAATGCGTATTGAATGTCCGTGTGTTCCTGTCCTGAACCGAGGCTGAAGATAGAGATGAATCAGAGAGAACTTACGGAACAGGTCCAATTCTAATAAGTACTTTCAATGTAGTAAAAATGAAAACTATGTGTGCACACATGTATAATTATTCAAGATCATTAACCAAATTCCCAGCTTCCATCTCTTCTTCAAGAGAAAAATCCGTATCAGGCAGATACAGATCAAAGATCCAGAACATAAAAATTATTTTAGAAATGTTAGAAAGTCTCAGTTCTGCAGTAAATTCTTGCCAGAGTTTTACTTTGACCAAAATTAGTCTTGGCTGTTTGTTGATTACTTTCGGATTAATGTCCAAATGGGTTTTGTGGCTTTAGTTAAAGAAATATTAATAGTAGTTAATGTTGTGTCGCTGAAATTTAATTTGTCTTCTCTGGATTCTGCTTGCATAATGCTATTTTTTGTTCTAATTGATTCATAAAGATCATTAAACAAGAGAATAAAAACAATTTGTAGTTAATTTCTGGGAGATTGCAGCGTGTGTGTTTTATGGTTCAAATAACAGATGTTATTTTGGAGAAGCTAAGCAGTACTGTAACTTCACTGGAAATCAGCATGGTGATTCACACCGCAGCCTTCCCCCTGTTAACTCCTGATTGCTGTGCAGTGAACTCCTGCCCTTTTGTCGAAACAGCAGAAAAGCAAACCTCAACAGTTTTACTTCTCGGTAGGGCTCTCTGCTTCAGATGGGCAGAAGAAGCTAAGAGCAGCCTATCAAAATCTCATGACCCGAGAACGTTCTGAATCCAACAGTGGCCATCTTTCCATTTTCAAAATTCTGATGGTCATTCAGAAAAATACAGGTTTGAGAACAATGTCTCTCTCTCTCTCTCGAGAAAATTCTAATTGAATCACCTCGCTTTTAGTGCTATAATGCGCATGACTTTCAGGACGTTACTTGCTTAAATCTTTGGCCAGTGAGTGGAATGTAAACTCATAGCATAAAAGTCAGAAAAAAAAAATTGTTTATTAAGAAAAATAAACCTTTAGCAATCTGTCTCTTTTGTGCTGCAATCTGTATCTCAGATAAGTCAACATCTGTTTCTTTGATCTTCCTCTTTTATTTTTTATCAAAACACTTCAAGGTAAAGATACCAAGTAAAGTCTAAGAAGGGTCACCAGGATGGAAGAGTAACAGGAAAGTAGGTTAGTGACTATTAAAAGGAAACCAGCAAAGAAGAACACCTTTAAGAAGGAAAAATGATGCAGTGTGGA
Source organism: Tarsius wallacei (assembly GCA_963574415.1). Taxonomy (NCBI): domain Eukaryota; kingdom Metazoa; phylum Chordata; class Mammalia; order Primates; family Tarsiidae; genus Tarsius; species Tarsius wallacei. The sequence goes on along the minus strand of CAUYQG010285876.1, from coordinate 3,013 downwards.
AAATGATGACCTCAGAGGGGTTGGGTCAGAGAGAATTTTTATCTTAAATACACAGTGTAAGTAGAGAGGGAGGTCAGAAAAAGAAAGAGATGGTTCCTCTGATGCGAAACTGTTACACTATTCACTTGCCTTGAAGCAAAGTGAGAAATATATTCCATTTTTAAGACAGGAGACTTATATCCCTCCTGAGGGATTGTACTACACAGTTAATGGCTAGGTTTTGAGAGAAATATATATGGAGAGACTATTTAGGTCTAAATCCTGGTGGAAAAAGTAAAAGATTTTCCATATTTGACTCAGCATATTTTTGAATGGGCAAGTTGAAAATAAGGTAATAGATTTGAGTTTTAACAACACAGGTGTTTTCCAGCTCCCTGTCTGAGCCCTCTTGCCTCCCCCGGCCAAAGATACAGACACAAATATCTCAAACATACATGTGTGCACACACACGGTTATGTACACACAAAAAACAAAAGACAAAATACAAATAACATCAACAAGAAAATATAACCTTTGGCTTTTTTACTTCCAATGTTAATTTTAATAAATTTTGCCCTGTTTCTTTCTGAATGATCACCCTTATTTGTAATTAGAACATTCTGCCATAAGTAGTAGAGTACTTGGGAAATTTTCATTACTTTGAAATGAATGCCTGGTTGAGATGCTAGATTTAATTGTCTCATATGAAACTCTTAATTAAGCCATTTGAAATGTAGTCCTCTCTCTTCCATGGCCACCATGTATGGGATGATTGAACTCAAACTCATAGCTATGCTTTAAGCTAAGGGGGTGTGAGTAGGTATGGATGTCTACCTTTCAGTCAAGGTCAAGAATGTTGGTTCCTGGGTCTTTTTTTTTTTAAGAGACCATGTTTTCAAAATTATAAAATATTTCAAATATAGTGAAAAATATCCAGAAAAATTTAACAACATGGCCCTTTCTACCCCTCCTAATAAATGTGAACTTGAAAACATTAAATTAATCGACATAGAGTTGGAGACTTGTCCAATTTCATTTCTTTCCTTTGCTTTCTGGGTAGGTAATCACAAGCCTGAAATTGATGAGTATACTTCTGGTTCATGTGTTTATTCTGTTATAACCTATACTTGTTATCTTCTGGCTTTGATTCCTCTGTTTGAGAATTTTACCTTAATACTATTCCACTACACCTTTCTTTTACAAGTTTATTTTAAGTTCCATATTATAGATTCAGTGATATCAAGTTGCTGTTAGATGTAGGTTTAACTCATCAGTTTCATATAATAGTTTCATATAATAGTGATCTATTATGCCACCATACAGCAATTTATCTCTTCTCCTATTTATGGCCACTTATATTGTTTATTTTTATATAATTCTGTGGTGTTTTTTCTTATCTCTTATACACGAGTTACTGCTGTGATAGACAAAACATTTAACAATCTGTGCTGCAGAAACGCCAGCCCATCAGAATGGGATACTGAAAAACCAGGGTGGATGTCAGCCATAAACAGTTGTCACAGCCCTGTGTTCTAGGGTTTTTCTCGGGTAAATTCTTAAAAGTAGGAATTGTCGTGTCATAGGGAAACACTGACTATGCAATTAGAATTTTCTCTCCAACACTGTAGTGTCACTTTTCACTCCCACCAGCAGTATACTACTAGAGTTCCCATTTCCCCACATCTTCACAAAAAGATATTTTAATGTTTGCCTAGCTGATGGGTTTGAATTATCATCTCCCCTTGATGTTCAATATGTGTTTTTCAGATGATCAGTGAGATTGAACATCATTTTATATATCTATTAACCTTCTGGATGGTCTCATCTGTGGATTACTTATCCTGATATTTATTCTATTCAGGTATCATGTGATTATGTTAAATACTAGATCTTTACGAAGTATGTACAAAGCAGTTACAGGCGTCCAGTTCACGGCTTGATTTTTAAGTTTTCTTATTACCTGTTGTCATGTATGTTTTCATTTTAATATAGTTGAATTCCTCTGTAGCTTGTTTTTAAAAGGTCAGACGTAATCCAACCTCATAAATGTGTACTTCGTTATACTTTTCGCATGAAGGTTAAAGTTTTGTGTTTATATTTTTAATCCATCTGGAATTTTTAAATATGGTGTAAGAGAGATCTGATTTGCTCTCTTCTTTGCATTGCTCTCATAAGCCAAGTTTAAATACACACAGAGGTCTATTCTGCCACCTACATTTGGTTTCATTTTGTCTTTTTGTCTAGCACTCAACCGGCACCAGTGTGTCTCTTAGCGTTTTATATTACGTCTTGCTCTTTTATTCAGTCCTGCCTCATTATTACTCTTCTTCAAAGTTTTCTTTTGGCCCCTTTCCCTTTCTCTTACTTTTTCTTGACCCTTTACTCTTCTATATGAACTTCAAATTAATTTGGCCAGCATCCAAGAAATCCCTGATGAGATCCTGATTTGGAACTGCACTGAAATATAGACTCATTTCAGATAAAATTGGCAATTTAAAATATTGAATCAGGCTAGGCTCGGTGGCTCAGCCTGTAATCCCAGCACTTTGGGAGGCCAGGCGAGTGGATTGTCTGAGCCCACGGGTTCGAGACCAGCCTGGGCAACTTGGCGAGCCCTCATCTCTACAATCAGAAAATAGCCAGGTGTGGTAGTGCACGCCTGCAGTTCGGCTACTTGGAAGGCTGAGACGGAAGGATCGCCGGAGCCCAGCAGGCAGACACTGGGGTGGCCGTGAGTGTACCACTCCACTCCAGCCTGGGCAACAGAGTGAGACTCCAACTCAAAAAAAAAAAAAAAAATCAATAGAGTGTATTTTTTAGAGTAGTTTTAAGTGTAGTTTTAAGTGTACAAAAAAATTGAGCAGAAAGTACAGAGTTCTCATACATCCCCTCCATTCCCTCAAGTAACATCTTGTATTATATGGGACATCTGTTACAATTGACAAATCAATCTTGGTACACTATAATTAGGCCCCTAGTTTACATTAGGACTCATTCTTTGTATTGCACAAATGTTTGGATTTTGATAAATGCA